>CM054063.1:14089131-14251021 GCA_028641055.1 Alopecurus myosuroides
CTATTTATCATGTTTGTGTTTGAAGTTCTATGATCTCAGCGTGCATATGCTTTTACATTAGATTGATCAAGTTTATGTTAGTAGCATGTCACCTCAGAAATTATTGTGTTTTATCGTTTACCTACTCGAGGACGATTAGGAACTAAGCTTGGGGATGCTTGATACGTCTCCAACGTATCTATAATTTCTGATGCTCCATGATCATATTATGTCAATTGCTACTTGTTTTCTCTCTTATTTATAGCATTTTTATATGTTTTCCGGGACTAACCTATTAACAAGATGCCAAGTGCCAGTTCCCTGTTTTCTGCTGTTTTTGGTTTCAGAAAAGTTGTTCTGGAAACATTCTCAGAATTGGACCCCACAAAGCCCGAAGTGCCTATTTTCTCCGTAAGCATCCAGAAGACCGAAGGAGAGTCGAAGATGGGCACCAGGGGGCCCACACCATAGGGTGGCGCGCCCCTAGCCGCGCCAGCTATGGGTGTGGGCCCCCCAGGCCTTCACCGCCTTTGCCCTTTCACCTATTTAATCCTCCCGGATGGAAAACCCTAGACACCTGATCAAATATCCCCGAAAAGTTCCGCAGCCGTCGTCACCGTCAACCCTAGATTAGGGGGGTTCTGAAGCTGGCTCCGGCACCCTGCCGGAGAAGAAATCATCACCGGAGGCTTCTACATCACCATGTCTACATTTGGAGTGATGCGTGAGTAGTTCATCCTTGGACTACGGGTTCGTAGCTGTAGCTAGGTGGTTGTCTTCTCCTCGTATGCCTCCATGTTTAGATCTCGTGAGCTGCCTATCATGATCGAGATTGATCTTATGTAATTTTATATGCTGTGTTTGCTGGGATCCGATGAATATTGAACTTATGCCAAGTTTATTATAGTCTTTATTGCATATGTTATTTGTGATCTTGCATGCTTTCCGTTGCTAGTGGTTGCTCTGGCCAAGTAGTTGCTAGTGACTCCAAGAGGGAGTATTTATGCTAGATAGTGGGTTCATGCCTCCTTTTCGCCTGTGCTCGAGTGACAGAAACGTGACGGGGGAGGATGTGTTGTTGCCACTAGGGAGAAAACAACGGTGTGAGTGCCCGCGTGTACGATCATTGCTTACATTACACACATTGTTTAATGCAGTTATTGCAACTTAATACCTAAGGGGGTTCAGATGATAATCTGAGGGTGGATTATTAGTCATAGATGCAGATGGATTTCGATCTATGTATATTGTTGTAATGCCCGCACTAAATATCATAGTAGTCATCATGTTATAATGTGCACTACGGTGCAACCTCTATTTGTCAATTGCCCGGCTGTAATTTGTTCACCCAGCATGCTATCTTATATGGAGAGACACCACTAGTGAACCTATGAACCCCGGTCCTTTTTCCTACACTGTTAAACAAACCACTGCTACTTCCTGCTTTCTTTACTTACTGCAAGCATACACCATTTTCCACACTATATGTCTAAACTTTGTTTTCAGCAAGACCGGTAAGATTGACAACCACACTGTACCGTTGGGACAAAGTATTTTGGTTGTGTTGTGTGCAGGTTCACGTTGTTGCTGACACCGGTGAAGCGCCATCACCATCGTCAGTGGCATCAACCTTCCGAGATCCTCTTCCTCCTACTGGATTGATAACCTTGGTTCTTAACTAAGGGTAATTTCCTACTGCTGTGCTCATCACACCCTCCTCTTGGGGTCTCCCAACGAGTGCATGATCTGCACCATCAGGGGCACCGATGGAGTCTAGCAGGCATGAACGCAGGCATGATGTCTATGCACGCTTCTATTCTTGTAGACAGTGTTGGGCCTCCAAGTGCAGAGGTTTGTAGAACAACATCAAGTTTCCCTTAAGTGGATCACCTAAGGTTTATCGAACTCAGGGAGGTAGAGGTCAAAGATATCACTCTCAAGCAACCCTGCAATCAAGATACAAGAAGTCTCTTATGTCCCCAACACACGTAATACAATTGTCAGTTGTATAGGTGCACTAGTTCGGCGAAGAGAGAGTAAAATGCAAGTAATATGGATGATAATAAGTGATAATAGCAATCTGAAATAAAAATGGCAGCAAGCAAACATGTAGCAGAACAGGCGGAAAACGGTGTTTCAATGCTTGGAAATAAGGCCTAGGGATCCTACTTTCACTAGAGGACACTCTCAACAATGATCACATAATTGAATAACTAGATATCTTCTCTTTACTATGCTACTCTTAACCACTCTCCGGTCGAATAACAATACTAATCCATGCATAGGGCTTTAACAGCACTCCTCAGAGTAAGCACTTTCCCAACCAAGTAACCCCCATGCTATCACCATGGGACCCAGATGGTTCCACGCAAACACCACAATTTTATAGGGTTATCCAACACAAAATAGAAATATAATGCTAAACCACACGGTGCACACACTGTCACCTTTACACCATGATCAAAGCTTTTATGGAGATCTCATAA
Organism: Alopecurus myosuroides; assembly: GCA_028641055.1. Classification (NCBI taxonomy): domain Eukaryota; kingdom Viridiplantae; phylum Streptophyta; class Magnoliopsida; order Poales; family Poaceae; genus Alopecurus; species Alopecurus myosuroides. The sequence goes on from CM054063.1 coordinate 14,091,597, forward strand.
AAGATAATGAACACTAATCATTGTGTAGGGCTGCAAAAAGCATTCCTTAAAGTCTATATTCCCTCGCTAGGGCACCCCACGCTGTCACTATGAGCGCCCTAAATTAGTACTAAATAAACACCACAATTCATAGAGGAGACACACACGATGTGCACACTGTCACCTTCACACCGCGATACAAGGTGACTCCAAAGTTCATATTAATAAAGCACTTGAGTAGCAAAAGATGAAGAGTAACATGTTTGAATTCAAATAGATTACAAAGCTCACAATCACATATAGAGCACACCATGGGAGAGAGAGATGAACCACATAGCTACCGGTAGAGCCCTCAACCTCGGGGGAGAACTACTCCCTCCTCATCATAGAAGACAACAACATCAATGGAGATGGCGGTGGAGTCGATGGAGATGGCTTCCGGGGTCACTTCCCCATCTCGGCAGGGTGCCAGAACAGAGATCTGTCCCCCGAAACTTGTCGGTGGCGGCGGCGGAGCTACGAATGTATTTTGTGGAGAAAATCGATTCCCCTAGGGTTTATGCATCAGGGATACGTTTATGCGGCCAGGGGGGGACCCGCGCCACCCCATGGTGTGGCCACCCTGTGGCCCCCCTCCGGGGCTATTCGGGACTTCTGGAAGCTTTCGGGACTTCTAAGACTTCTGGCTTTTAAATTTTCCAATTTCGAGAATATTTCCAGAACAACTTTTCCGAAACTAAAAACAATAGAAAACAGGGAACTGGCTCCGTGGCATCTTGTCAATAGGTTAGTCCGGAAAATCGATAAAAATGACATAAAGTGTAAGGAAAACATGTGGGAAACAACATCAAAACAACATGGCTATGTGCGTGATACTCAAGAGCAAATCACGTTATACCTAACTATATGCCCCCTCACCATCTAAAAAGCAAAACAAATTTCATATAAGATTTTTCTAAGAGGATTGCATATGAAGATAAGGAAATGGACGTGGCATTAGAGGGTACTACTTTCTCGCGTAACAACAAATGTGTGTTTACTGGAAGAGTTATTGAGATATGACATGCATTGTATAGTACGACAAAACTCATAGCAATGGTTCTTTTTTGTTTTTCCTAAGAACTCCATTATTTAATTCCATGTGGTATAAGTTTTCATGTTACATTAGTTTGTACAAGTTTGTTCTGATAGTGTGAATGCTGCAGTTTCTAGACAATAAGCCCCAAATGATAAAGGTAGATCTGCCTGACTCATCATTGATCGTACCATGTCCAACAAGGTCTGATTTCTCCATTCCGATACACCGTTTCTCTGTGGTGTACCCGGCGGAGTGAGTTGAGGAACTATTCCACAACTCTTTAGATGGCCATCAAACTCATAGCTCAAGTACTCGCCTCCACGGTCCGACTGCAGAAACTTTATTTTCTTGCCGAGTTGATTTTGTACCTCACTCTGGAATTCCTTGAATTTCTCAAAGGCTTCCGACTTGTGTTTCATTAAGTAGATATATCCATACCTACTGAAATCATCAGTGAAGGTAATGAAGTACTCATAACCACCTCTGGCTGTCGTGCTCATTGGACCACATACATCACTATGTATTTGTTCCAACAAGTCGGACGCCCTTTTACAACTCCTTGCAAAAGGTGTCTTGGTTATTTTTCCTAGTAGGCATGATTCACATGTCTCGAACGACTCTAAGTCGAACGAAGTTAGAAGTCCATCAACATGGAGCTTCTTCATGCGCTTCCAACTTACATGACCAAGCCGACAATGCCAAAAGTAGGTCATATTCAGATCATTTGGTTTCAACCTTTTAACATTTATGTTATAGACCGATTCACCATCAAGATTCAAAATAAATAACCTGTTCTGAACGGGTGCAAAGCCATGAAACATATCTTTCAAATATAAAGAACAACCATTATTCTTAATATTCGTCTCATAACCTTGTCTCATCAAACATGAGGCGGAAATAATGTTTCGACTAAGCACTGGAACATAATAACAATTATTCAATTCCTTTAAAAATCCTGAAGGTAAATGAGGTTGCATCGTGCCGACTTCCAACGCAGCGACTCTCGCCTTGTTGCCGACCCGAATATCAACCTCTCCTCTTGCCACGCTCCTAGTTCTTAGCAGTCCCTGCAACGAGTTGCATATGTGAATAACTGATCCTGTATCATCACTACAAGAAGACCCCCTCTACACCAACGCATTTATGCGTATCTAAATGGCCATATAGGCGTTGCTAGCCACTCTACCAACGAATAAAAATATGTTGCCTTATTTGGCGTTGCAAAGCTACAATGCAACGCATATATGTGCGTTGGTAACCAATTTGGTAATCGTTGCAAAGGTAGCTACAGAATCTAAGCAACAACCGTATGCGTTGGTGGAGGCATCCCGTACGGACTGAAAATTCCGATTCACCAAAAAATATTTCCTCGGTTTGATTACTCAGAAGTTGGAAGTTTTTTTCGGAGGGAGTAGTTCATATGAGACATCGCAACACAGACAAACGTGGAACATGCTTCACATCACAAATAATTCTGTATTTATTATTGAAACACCATTCCATACATGATATTTTTAAGATTATACAATTTACAATCTTGCACCAAATATTCTACTTGGTCTTACAGCAAAATTATCCAAAGAGAAACAATTTACAATCTTACATCAAAATATGATATCCTCCCTAGTCCTATATATATTTGTTCTAATATTTTTCCTAACATGTTCACATCTCATATCTGAATATCGCAAGTCTTGATGATGCATGGTACCTGCAAATACAAAATTTCATTTCCAGCATCACATTAGCAAAAGAGAGTCTGAAGGGTATAATGAATTGTACTAAATACCTGCTTAAAATTCTGTAGGTATACTCGGCATGGTGGCATGCCAAATCTAAGTAAGCACGCAAGAAAGTTTTGCTATGATGTGCATTTGAAACAACTACTTTCACCCACAGATCTTAGTGGATTTGCCACACAAAATAAAAAAAGGTATCTTAATAGAAAATAACCAACATGGGATATGAACGAAGCCATCAAACAGAACATAAAATTCTTTAATTAACTAGATCATCCGTCTAAAACAGATTAAAAATATTAATTAACTATTTGATAGAATGGTAAATCACAGTATTACAAAGCTAAATAGTTAAATGTGATAGGCATAAGTTAGAGTTCACATATAGTGGAAGATTCAGAATTTGATATTGGCTGCAAATATTAAGGTTTAAACTATTTTAGGACACAAATGCAGGTGCACTTAACCCCGTCGCTTTAAACTCGCATGGGTTCTCACATTGCGATCCCAAAATTATGAATCTAAATATTATCATAAGTGTGATGATAGTTATATCTTTTACTAACTCGTAGTTGTACAAGTAACACAAGAGAGGATACATGCTTGTTGTGAAAAGGAACTAACTACATGTTCTAGATATGGGCATATTGAAGTATTGCATGAGAAGAAGCCATTGTGTACTTGATATAAGGCGCCAAAAGGGGAGGAACTAATACCTGCTGGTAGTACTGTCGCTGCTTGTTGCTGCTGATGTGCTGCCACTTGCGGCTTCTTCTTGGACCATTTTGTGCCGTCAGAACTTGCATTGCTACCTCTGCCTACAACACCTTCGTACATGTTTGTGTGACATAAGATAAGTAGCTCAAGTCAATAACATTACATAAATCATGGTGTATTGACTGGCCGCACTTTGCATCAAGAGAAACAGTCATACAGTATGATTGGGCATGGTTCTGCAGCAGTTCTATTATTTCTATACAGGTACAGTAGTGTGGAAAATGTGCCATCAAATTCAATCAAACAACTCTGCATACCTTCTTGAACACGGAATTAGAAACAAAAACTTGGCACAGACTTTTATATCACCTCATTTCAGGAGTTGCAGGGGCAACACTTGCATCAGTACTGGACTTCCAGGCGGAGCGCTTGCGGTTACAGACGGCGCCAAGGCCCACGTCAACAACTACGCCAGCCAGCCTGCATGGTACTTGAACCAGTACAGCTAATTGCTGGACTTATAAACATGTGTGCACTGATTTCTAGCTACACTGGTGGAGAACAGGCCAGTAGCACCGGTTTGTAAGGGCCTTTGGACTCGGATACAAAACCGGTGCTACGTATCCGGGACTAAAGCCCCCCCCCTTTAGAACCGGTCAGTCACCAACCGGTTCTAAAGGCCTCCACGTGGGCGCCGAAGAGAGCGCGCAGGCGGAGGACCTTTAGAACCGGTTGGTAATACCAACCGGTCCTAAAGTTTTTTTTTTCTCTTTTTTTTTTTCTTTTTTCTTTTCAGGGTTTCCAATTCCGTATTTAGGGTTTAGGGTTTAGGGCGTGTTCCGTATTTTTAGGGTTTCCGTTTACGTGTTTCCGTTTCTGTTTGCGGTTAAATGTTGATGCACCAAATAGTAGTACATATATATATACATGTAACACGAAGTAATCGACCGATAATTACATAATCTGAAGTTCGTTTTGAATAGTTGTATACTTGCATAGAGAAGGGAGCTGGCTATAATTGGTTCATAGGATGGAAAAATTCTCCGTCTTCTGCTATGACTTGCGTGAGAAGAAATCCTGCCAATTCCTCTGCAATAGCCTTGCAACGGTCGATTGGTTTGAGCTGCGTCCGCTTTCGTGCCATCTTGAAAAGAAGTAGATGAAAACAATTAAGTTATGAACAAAACTAAACATAATTAATGGCAACATAAATAAAGTTGTGAAGATCCGGTTACGTACCTCTAGAGTTCTGGTAGTACGGGATTTCTCATTGATCTTCCTGTGAATGAACTCGCAAACGTAGTATCCACAATAATCAGTTCCCTGTGGTTGTTGCGGGACTTTCTATATACGAGAAACATAATTCAGTCAAATTAATAATAATCAAGAGAATGGTAATGATATTTAAATCAGGGTACGTAGTACTACTTACTGTGTTAATCTGAAAGTTGAGCTTGTCTGCCCATGTACCGGGTTCTTCCTTGATGAACATTTGCCAAACCCTGGGTGACAAAAGAAAAATAAATAGAAGAGTTAATTATTACTTACTTGATATCAGGGAATGAACGAAAAAGAGGCCGATGAACGAAAGAGGCTGATATATATATACTTTTGAAGCATCTGACGCGCGCTCTTCCATCTGTCAGCGCCCCAGTTTAACGAGTCCCAGACTTCAACTTGTCCTCTATCGATTCTAATGATGAACAATATGAAGTGGCCGCTGCGCACGTGTACACACGCAGTCATGCATACTCATCAATTACACTTAACATCAGGTAAGCAAAATGGAATGTCTACAAGACAGTAACACTCACTTGAATCCGTAGGGCCAAAGTATTTCTTTTTTGGTATTTTGTCGCTTCAAAAACCTTAGCAAACCATCCGGTGTAGTCTTGTTGAACGTTTCTACTGTGGTTTGATGATACGAATACGGGTCAATGAACCCAAAGTCCCAGATTCCTGCCAGTCTGCATTCACGAATCTTCATTCTGCATAGTAGCGTACAAAAAGAATGTCGTGAGTGATAATTATACGGGCAACGAACGCGAGCTTAACTAAATAATTAAATTACACAAATAAATCACTTACAAACAGTAGCACATGAGGATAGACTTGTCGAGGGCACGTTGATTGTACATCTGGAAGAAATCATCGAACCCAAGCTCGACACCGTAATCTCCGAAGTAGTGTTGATCCTGAATTTGAGCCATGATACAGTCTCTCTCCTGCCTTGCGGCCTCCAAGTACCAATCATGTAAACTCCATAGTTGGGTTGTTAGAGCAGTAGGATCTTCGACCAGAGGGTGCCCGGGCTTGTATTTATATACCACATCAGCAATAGCGTAACCCACGTCGCCCATGCGTGGACAGGACACTGAAGCCTGGTCAGATAAGACCTTGAGCGGGCCAAATGACTGTGCTTCTTGTTGTCCGAGCTGGGGAACTTGTTTCCCGCATTTCGTCTGCTCCGCCTGCTTCATCTGTGCGGCGTGCTTCTTTTCAATATACCGTTCATAGTCTAAAAGGGGCGGCGGTGGCGGCGGTTTAGGATAATATAAGTTGTCGATGGTCTGCTCAATTTTCCACTTTGGGATGTCCTTCAGAGTTTCCTTCCAGACGTCTGGAGGGGGCTTCAGGGGAAACTGTGCGAACCATGCCTTGGTTTTGGATGCCACTGCATTGGTTAGTTCCTCCTCAGTCATCAAGCCTGGTAACTTCGGGGGACTCTTGACTTTCTTGGATTTCCTTGGTCTCTTCTTGGGAGGAGTCCCGTTTCTTCTGAACTGCAGCTTCCGCTTTGTCGTACCCGTAGTGGGCGCATCCGTCGGCTCACGGGAGTGCACGGGCGATGGACCCTCGGCCTCGGGCTCCGGCCAATCTTCGTTGTGGGGTGGACTCGGAGGTTCGTTGGGGGGTGGACTTGGAGGTCGTGCATTCTCTGTACGAAAGTGAAAAAACTATTAAAAATAAGATAACATGTGGTGCAACATTCAGTAATTGATGGAGGTATGGTGCATTCGTACCTGGAGGAGTCGGTGGCCTTGGCGCCGAGTTAGGGAACACGATGTGTTTCTTATTCCACAAGATGATACCAAGCTCCATTTCTCCCAGTGTCTTCTCGCCTTCACCTCCAGGAATACTGAGCTCAATGGAATGGCATCCCGGCGTAATTGTTGACAACCCGACACGAGCATGGGATGCTGGAATCTGACCACCATGGTAGGTTGCTCCAGGTTGATTCGGTAAAGCATAGCCTGACGCCACCCTGAAGGATATGTTCCCCATTGGCATATGTATCTCATAGTTTGTCTTCTCCGTGATATCATCCACGGGGTAGTGAGGCGCCGACGGTTCGACTGCACGACCGTCTTCTAGCTGCAGGTGCGTGGAACCCACGCTGCTTCTATGCTGAGATGGGACAGCATGATCGTCTTCTATTTGCAGCTGATCAGGTGCAGGACGATGTTCTACCTCCTCTTCAGTGTCAGGTAGAGGGTGTCCCCCTTTCTTCAAGAGAAAATCCACCTTTTGTTCTAATGTCGATATCCGTTCACTCGTCTTTTTCTTGCTTCTATCACGGCTTCTGTAAGTGGCAATGTCCGCTGCAAACCCTTGGCTCCACGGGGTATCCGCTCCAAAGCCTCGTGTTCGTCCCCACTTTTCGGGGTTCCCGAGTGCCCTCGTCAGCTCGTCGTTCTCTCTATCAGGAACAAAAGTTCCTTTTCGAACAGCTTCTATTGCCTTCTCTAGTTCTGCTACGACTTTTGTTATTTTTTCCGACCATGGTCCCTGAGCAACAATCATCCCAGTCTCAGCGTCCAACGTTGCCCCATGCGCGAACAACCAGAACTTGGACCTATCGGGCCAGTCATGTGTCTGTGGAATGATACCTCTTTTCACAAGCGTAGCTTCATAGCTTCGCCACCTAGGCAGGGCAGTCATGTAGCCACCTGACCCCAAAATATGGTGATATTTCTTCTTCTTCGCATTCTCCGAATTTGTGGCCGATCGGGATGCAAAGACACCCGATTTCTTGTACGCCTTAAAATCATCCCAAGCGTCTCTTATCTTCACTAGGTTCCCAGTGAAAACTGGATCTTCGTCCTTATATTTCTTCCACAGTTCTTTCTTCCACCTCTGGAATTGTGTGGCCATCTTCTTCAAAGCCCACTGCTCGACTTTCTTCTTCTTATCGCTCGCTACGCTGAAATTTTGCCATAGCGTTTCGCAAAGAATTTTTTTCAATCTTTCATCGACATAACTAGCTCCAACGTTGGCCCCGGTCTTCGGCTTATTCCATTCTATTAAGTTGATCGGGACCAGGTCTCTTACAACAACTCCGCACTGATTTACGAATTTGCGATAAGTTTCTGGGGGCTGCAGTGGTTTGCCATCAGCAGCAACTGTATCAATCGAGAACCTTGCGGTATCTTTCAACCTTGCGGCCGGGCCTCGTTTGGACTTTGTCTCAGTACTTGCGCTAGCTGTTCCGGAGGGCGCCTAAACGGGAAAATAATGATTCGTTACTAAGTGCAATACAAATTAATTGTTGCGTGAACAGTGACTTGAGATATACATTGGCAGAGTTTGTTCTGGAGGGCACTTCTTCATCCTCGACGTTGTCGTCGTCATCATCTACTACATCTTCTATATTCTGATCTCCGTCGCCGGAGTCGTTCAAAAATTGATTGCTAAACGCTTGTCCACCGTCGTCATCACGATATATGGCCGTTGCATTATTAAAAATCATCTCGCACATTAATCTTTCCTTCTCCGCCTCACCCATTCCCGCGAGTTTATCGGCGTGCGGATCATGTGCAGGTTCTTGGGGATCCATAGCTCAACACCTGCTAGTAAAATTTATAAAATGAAGAACACTTAGCGAAATTTTCATCGGGCACTTGGCGAAATTATTTCATCGGACAGTAATAAAATAATAGTTCTGGACATATTAATGAAATAATAGTTCTGGACACACCAAGAGTTACATAGCTCGGGTTGATTTTTTTAACCCTAATACATCACGATTGAATAATATCACTTATACATAGTCTCGTGACATCTCTCAAAATAATTAACTCCGACCGGGTCCTAAGCCGCGGGGTGCTGAGTCACGGGTGCTACGCATCCATAGATAAGGAACCCTCATAGGGTCATAGCTCACGTGGTAAGGAACCCTCCTAATAATCGACCAACTGCTGCTATACTGCCTATACTGCCTATCGAGCAAGTACATGTAGCGACGGACGTGCTCGTCCTCCTCCCTGATACGCTGTTGTACCACCTCCTCAGGGGCCGGCTCTCTCCGCACCGAGCGTGGCCCACGCGATGGCCACCAAAGAATATCCGGGTCGACCACGTCACCCGGATTTCTCACCAAGCCGCGTGCCCCGGTACTAAGGAGCTCCCAATGCCAGCCTGGCGGGACCCAGTCCCGGACATCCCCCGGCTGGTCCAACAAAGACATGAACTAAAAACCTGCCCGGACTAAGTAAATATTCCATAATTAAGTAAAATACCTTAGTGTTTCTAACTTAGTAAAAAATAGTAAATTGAGAAATATAACAGAAATAAGATGAAAGTTAAACAGGAACAATATGGTAACTTAGTGAAAAAATTTAACTTACTGAAATTATATATATATTCTAACTTTCTGAAATTTTCTAACACTAACTTAGTGAAATTTTCTAACACAACATTCTAACACAAAAATTCTAACACTAAACAAAATTGTAAAAACAAAATAAAGCACTAAAAAAATCTAACACTAACTCTAAAAATTTCTAACACTAAATTCTAACACTAACACTAATAACTCTAAAAAAATCTAACACTAAATCTAAAAATTTCTAACACTAACAATAACTCTAAAAACAATCTAACACTAACTCTAAAAATTTCTAACACTAAACACTAACACTAACTCTAAAAATTCTAACAGTAAAACAAAATTGAAAAAAACCGAAATAAAACTTACCTAGCTAGGCCGGCGACGGCGATCGAGGGGCGAGAGGCGGGGCCGCGGAGGCGGAGGCGAGACGGAGGCGCGACGGAGGCGGACGGCGACCGCGGAGGCGCGACGGACGCGGGGCCGCGCGGGGGATCGACGGCGACGGAGACAGAGAGCGGCCGGAGGCGCGGCGGACGGAGGCGAGGCCGACGGAGGCGCGGCGGACCGAGGCGAGGCGTACGGCGACGAGGCGGACGGACGGCGACGAGGCGGAGCAGGGCTTCGCCGTAGGTAGAGGAGAAGACGCGCGAAAGAAATGAGCACAAAATTTCACAAGTCCTGGAGATATATCCCCACTACAGGCCTTTAGCACCGGTTTGTGTTAACAACCGGTGCTAAAGGGTCTTTAGCACCGGTTGCTAACACAAACCGGTGCTAAAGGCCTGTAGTTGGGGCCACACCCAGACTGCGCGCCCACTACATGCCTTTAGCACCGGTTTGTGTTAGCAACCGGTGCTAAAGGTCTTAGTACAAACTGCCCGCCTCCCGCGCGCGGCAGTTTTATTGCTACAGTGCGCACCGGCCCGATCGCGAGTCTCTGTTTCTTCTCTTCTTCCTCTGTCTTTTCTTCTTCCTCTCTTGATCTTCCTCCACTAAGCACCATGGCTGAAGTTTCTAAGAGATATGATGTGGCCACACCATGCGGCAAAAGTCTCGACGTGTTCTACACCAACAATTGCGAGGAGCTCCCCGGTGCTCTTGGGTATTTGACCGATCTGTATTTCTCCTCTCCCGAAGAACACCGGTTTTTCGGGCTTGATTTAGAGTATACGGCGGATAAACGGAATGTTGCAGTCATCCAGATTGCATTTAAGGAGGCCGTTTTGGTCTTCCAATGGTCAAGGTAACGCACACGTACAATCTTGCATCTTCGATTTGTTTGTTGCATGTGAAGAATACATGTGTTGCAATATATCTAACACGTACACGTATCAAATTTTTGTTGTTGCAGTAGTTCAAAGCATTCTCCAGCACTTGTTGATTTTCTTGTCAACAAGGGGTATGACTTTTGCAGCGTTGACAACACGCAAGACCGTCCGAAGTTGATGCGCTTGGGTATTGTGATACCTGAAGATCACTACATTGATCTTCAGGATCTTATCCATTTTGCTGATTTGAACAGGCCGAAGACCGGGATGGCTCTCATGGCAACTGCCTTCATCCACGAGGGCTACGAAACCATGAAGACTGATTTCCCCTCGAAGAATCACTGGTTGTGGGAGAAGAACCCACTGGACTGGACCAACATCACGTATGCAGCCATAGATGCATACGTCTCCTACGAGTTGTTCCGCTTCTACTCGACGGATCCATAGATGTTGTTTGTGTACCGCATCTTGTGTTCGATATATGCATGTAATGGATATATTAGTATGTAATGGATATATTATCATGTAATGTATATATTATTATGTAATGGATATTATTTCTATATTAATTCCTAGCTATACTATTTCTATATTATGTCAAATACACATTTCAAAACAAACAAACAAAAACACATCAAGAAAACAAAACAGAAAAACTACTGTTTCTGTATATGTGATCACTTACCCCAGGCGCACCGTACACAACATGCGCCTGCGGTAAAGCTCTTATCCCAGGCGCATCTCTTGACTGTGCGCCTGCGGTAAAGTTACCCTAGGCGCATTTTGCTGTTTATGCGCCTGTGGTAAGTTAGGGTGGGTTATGAGTAAGGCAAGGAAAAGTGAGAGCGCAAGTGATACATCGAGCATATACATCGTGGATACATATATATAGATTGATTTAGCGAGATACCATACATGTAGATTGATTTAGCGATTGCCGCAGTGTCGCGGGAATACAAATTCTTTTATTAAAAAGAGAAAACAGACGAACACTACTCCTCGCCGTCGTCGTCGGGGAACTCGTCGGTGACCTCCTCCGGGTCATCATCGTCGCCGAACTCGTCGGTGACCTCCTCGTCATCATCGGAGGTGCATGATGGTATGTCCGAGATAGGCCCCCACCTCGGATCGTCGGAGGCCCAGACTTCGCCGGCGCGGTCGGCCCGACGAAGCTCTTGCAGCGCCCTCGTCCTCGCCTCCCGAGCGGCATCTAACGCGAGGTGGCGTTCGAGGCGGCGCTCCGCCCGCTCAGACGCGCGGGTCTGCCAGAGCTCCTCGTCGGCGCTCTCCTCCCCCGGGTTGTTCCGGTAATACTCGCGGACGACGCGGTCTTCCCTGGCGTCGACTAGGCCCTGAAACGCGCGGTGGCGGAGGTGGAGGTGGTCGGCGGCAGTGATGATCTGTGGCTTCGTCGCCCTGGCCTCCGCTTCCCAGACTGTGTGGCAGTCGTTGAAGTTCATCAGCGACCGCGGGCGGTTGAGGCGCCAGGCCGCCGCGTCCCAGGCGCGGGCTGCCTCTGCCGCCGTCGCAAAGGTGCCGAGGGGGATGCGGTCATCCCCCCAGCGGATATCTGCGCTGAACATTCCGTTCTGCCGCGCTCGGACGCCGCGGAAACCGGTGGTGCTGTTCCTCCTCGGAGGCATGGTGGAAGCGCGACGGTGCAGAGGGATGAAGAAGAAGCGCTCGAGGCACGACAGTTTATACCGCGCCCTCCAGGCCACGCGTCACAACTCCCGTGCCACGCGCCACCATAACATGGATGGATGTGTTAAGGGGGGGGGGGTGTAGAACAAATGCACTGAGTATATGATGTATCAAACCTTAAGGGGGGTGTGGAACAAAACAGACGGTATCGCCATCATACAGCCCGACCGTGGCTACTGGGTGCATATATAGGGTCCTCTGGCTCACAAAGTGTTGAGCTAGGGTTTTGATCCAACGGTTAAGAAACATCGTCCAACGGCTCACAACAGTTCGAAAGAAACACACCGTAGCCCTGATCGAACGGCTCACAACAGCTGGAAAGAAACACACCCCAGATCCAACGACTCACAAGCGGTTGAAACAAACACACGATCCGTGTGATTCTATCTGATTGGTCCAAACGAAACCCTAATTAACCCATTTAGTCCCGGTTGGTGTCCCCAACCGGTACTAAAGGGACGATCCGTTTCTATTTTTCTTCTTGCCTTTCTTCTCATTGCGCCGTAACCATGGAACATCTTCATCATTTAACTGAATGCTAGGATCATCTTTGACTTTGAAGGGAGGAATTTCATCAAATTTAATGTAATCTGATAACTTACCCCAGGCGCATATTACAAAGTATGCGCCTGTGGTATAGATCTTAGCCCAGGCGCATATTTTGTCTGTGCGCCTGCGGTAATGTTACCCCAGGCGCATATTGCGGTCTATGCGCCTGTGGTAAGTTAGGGTGGGTAATGAGTAAGGCAACGAGAAGTGAGAGCGCAAGTGATACATCGAGCATATATATCGTGGATACATATATATAGATTAATTTAGCGAGATACCATACATGTAGATTGATTTTGGTATACTAGCCCGCTGGTACTTTGTTTCTCACTTTTAAAAAGTACATACATATATCGCGAGTATTTCCCTCTGTCAACCTTTCGTCACAATCTTACGCTTGCCTTTCTTGGTTGATGTTGAATACGTGACTGCCATACCGTGACTTCTTCTGTCTGCCTCTGTGACAATCGGTCGTCACAATCTTACTCTTGCCTTTCTTGGTACCGGTTGCGGTTAACAACCGGTGCTAAAGGGTCTTTAGCACCGGTTGTTAACGGCAACCGGTCCTAAAGGCCTGTACAGGGGGGCGCACATTTCTTTTTCTTCTTCTTTCTGTTTTCAAAGGGGGGTGTAGAACAAAACAAACGGTATCGCCATCATACAGCCCAACCGTGGCTACTGGGTGCATATATGCATACCAAATGCACGGCTGGACGTATGATGGCGAATCCGGATGTTTTGTATTTGCTCGACGAACTGAATATATGATGTATCAAACCTTAAAGGGTGGTGTAGAACAAAACAAACGGTATCGCCGTCATACAGCCCAACCGTGGCTAGCTACTGGGTGCATATATGCATACCAAATGCACGGCTGGACGTATGACGGCGAATCCGGATGTTTTGTATTTGCTCGATGAACTGAGTATATGATGTATCAAACCTTAAGGGGGGTGTGGAACAAAACAGACGGTATCGCCATCATACAGCCCGACCGTGGCTACTGGGTGCATATATGCATACCAAATGCACGGCCGGACGTATGATGGCGAATCCGGATGTTTTGTATTTGCTCGATGAACTGAGTATATGATGTATCAAACCTTAAAGGAGGGTGTAGAACAAAACAAACGGTATCGCCAGTATACAACCCCGCAGTGGCTACTGAGTGCATATATGCATACCAAATGCACAGCGGGGCGTATGCTGGCGAATCCGGATGTTTTGTATTTGGGAGATGAACTGAACGGTGTATGAAGCTGGGCTATATATAGGGTCCTCTGGCTCACAAAGTGTTGAGCTAGGGTTTTGATCCAACGGTTAAGAAACATCTCATCCAACGGCTCACAACAGCTCGAAAGAAACACACCGTAGCCCTGATCGAACGGCTCACAACAGCTGGAAAGAAACACACCCCGGATCCAACGACTCACAAGCGGTTGAAACAAACACACGATCCGTGTGATTCTATCTGATTGGTCCAAACGAAACCCTAACCCATTTAGTCCCGGTTGGTGTCCCCAACCGGTACTAAAGGGACGATCCGTTTCTATTTTTCTTCTTGCCTTTCTTCTGATTGCGCCGTAACCATGGAACATCTTCATCATTTAACTGAATGCTAGGATCATCTTTGACTTTGAAGGGAGGAATTTCATCAAATTTAATGTAATCTTCTGACATGTCTGTCTTGTCCTCGACTCCCACGATGTTTCTTTTCCCTGAAAGAACTATGTGGCGCCTTGGCTCATCGTCTGATGTATTCGTTTCCTTATCTTTTGTTTTTCTCGGTCTGCTAGACATGTCCTTCACATAGAAAACCTGAGCCACATCATTGGCTAGGACGAATTGATCATTGCCGTACCCAAGATTCTTCTGATCCACTGTTGTCATTCCGTACTTCGGGTCTACCTTCACGCCTGACAGGTTGAACCATTTGCACCAGAACAAAGGGACCTTAAAGGAAGGTCCGTAGTCAAGTTCCCATATCTGCTCTATGTAACCATAGTATGTGACCCTTTGCCCGTTGTCGTCTTTTGCATCAAACCGGACGCCACTGTTTTGGTTGGTGCTCTTTTTATCTTGTTCTGCCGTGTAAAATATGTTACCATTTATCTCGTACCCTTTAAAGGTCAATACAGTCGAAGATGGTTGCTTGGCCAACAAGTATAGCTCATCTTCAACAATGTTGTCATTAATCAGACGTCTTTGCAACAAACCTCCGAAAGTCTTCGCGTGTTCTTTAGCAATGAAATCTTCAGGTTGCTCCGGATATTCCGAGCGTAAAATATCCGTGTGTTCCTGGATATATGGAGCCGCCAAGCTGGAATTAACCAGAACTGTGTAGTGTGCTTGACTGAAAGATTGCTCGTCCATACATGTTGTTGATTTCTTTCCTAGCGTGCCTTTTCCATGCAGTCTCCCCTCATGGCGCGACTGAGGAACCCCGATCGGGTTCAGGTCAGGAATAAAGTCAACACAAAACTCAATGACCTCCTCTGTTCCATAGCCCTTGACCATGCTTCCTTCTGGTCTAGCACGGTTTCTAACATAATTCTTCAAGACTCCCATGAACCTCTCAAAGGGGAACATATTGTGTAAGAATACAGGACCGAGAACGGAAATCTCTTGGACTAGGTGAACTATGAGGTGCGTCATAATATTGAAAAAGGTTGGTGGGAACACCAACTCGAAGCTGACAAGACATTGGACCACGTCCTTCTGTAAACTTGGTAGAGTTGCTGGATCGATTGCCTTCTGAGAAATTGCGTTGAGGAATGCACATAGCTTCACAATGGGTACTCGCACGTTTTCTGGCAGAAGCCCCCTCAATGCAATCGGAAGTAACTGGGTCATGATCACGTGGCAGTCATGAGACTTAAGGTTTTGGAACTTTTTCTCTTCCAGGTTTAGTATTCCTTTTATGTTCGACGAGTAGCCAGACGGGACCTTGATACTACTCAGGACTTGGAAAAAGATCTCCTTCTCTTCCTTGGTAAGAGCGTAGCTGGCAGGACCTTTGAAATTCTCTGGATTCATCAGGTCGTCTCGTTCGTGCATACGTTGGTGGTGCAGCCGTGCTTTTGGTGTATCTCTCGACTTCTTCCCATGCACGCCCAATAAGTTTAGTAGGTTCACGCAAATATTTTTCGTCACGTGCATCACGTCGATCGCAGAGCGAACCTCTAGGAATTTCCAATAGGGTAGTTCCCAGAATATAGATTTCTTCTTCCACATGGCTACGTGGTTGTCGGCGTCATTTGGAACAGATTGTGCGCCAGGACCCTTTCCAAAGATTACTTTTATATCTTTGACCATGTCATATATATATCAGTACCTTTAGGGAGGGTTGGCTTCCTCCGTGTATCTGCCTCGCCTTTGAAATGCTTTCCTTTCTTTCTTACGAGATGCCTGTCTGGAAGAAATCGACGATGCCCCGGGTACACATTCTTGCCTATATGTATACTTTCTGTCTCGCCTAAACAGTGTGTGCATGCGCTGTATCCCTTGTTTGACTGTCCTGAGATGTTACTAAGAGCGGGCCAATCATTGATGGTAACAAACAGCAACCCTCGTAGGTCAAATTCCTCTTGTTTGTACTCGTCCCACACACGTACACCTTCGTCAGCCCACAACTCTAAAAGTTCATCAACCAGTGGCCTCAGGTACACATCAATGTTGTTGCCGGGTTGCGACGGGCCTGGGATAAGCACTGGCATCATAATGAACTTACGCTTCATGCATAACCAAGGAGGAAGGTTATAGATACATAGAGTCACGGGCCAGGTGCTATGACTGCTACTCTGCTCCCCAAATGGATTCAGGCCATCTGTACTCAGACCAAACCTTAAGTTTCTTGCGTCATGTGCAAAGTCCTCGTACTTATCGTCGATGTTTCTCCACTGCGACCCATCAGCGGGGTGTCTCAGCATATCGTCTTCCTTACGGTCTTCTTTGTGCCATCGCAACAACTTGGCATGCTCTTTGTTTCGGAACAAACGTTTCAACCGTGGTATTATAGGAGCATGCCACATCACCTTGGCAGGAACCCTCTTCCTGGGGCGATCGTCGCCCTCAACATCACCAGGGTCATCTCGCCTGATCTTATACCGAAATGCACCGCATACCGAGCAGGCATTTAAATTCTCGTGCTGGCCGCGGTAGAGGATGCAGTCATTGATGCATGCATGTATCTTATGCACTTCCAATCCTAGAGGGCAGACAACCTTCTTTGCTTCGTATGTACTGCAGGGCAGCACGTTATTTCTTGGAAGCATCTTCTTCATTATTTTCAGCAGGTTTTCAAATCCCTTGTCAGATAATCCATTCTCTGCCTTCCATTGCAGCAATTCAAGGGTGGTGCCCAGTTTTTTCTGGCCATCTTCGCAAGTTGGGTACAACAATTTTTTGTGGTCTTCTAACATGCGCTCCAACTTCAACCTCTCGTTTTCACTTGCGCAGTTTATCTGTTCTTCACGAATGACCTGACGAAGATCATCATCAGACTCATCAACAATGTCCTCAAGTTCAGGCTCATCTTCCCCCATTTCAGTATCACCGTGTTCATCGAACATAGGATACTTATCATTATCCTCTTCTTCTTCATTGTCTTCCATTATAACCCCTCTTTCTCCGTGCTTGGTCCAACAAAAATAACTGGGCATGAAGCCTTCTTGCAACAGGTGGGTGTGTATGGTTCTTGAGCTAGGGAAATTCCTCTTATTCTGGCATTTTTTACATGGACAAAAAATAAATCCATTCTGCCTGTTTTTCTCAGCCACATTGAGAAAACTATGCATGCCATTAAGGAATTCGGGACGACGTCGATCACTGTACATCCATTGCCGGTTCATCTGCATTATATAAATTTATCAACAACCATTATGCTAAATCATCATGACTAAATTAATTAATTAATACAAAAAGTTCATCACACGTTAATACCAAACTAGCGTATAGTGACCATACATATATAGTTCTCAGAAAAATACACACTGAAACCATCCATAAAAACTCTCTCTAATTAATGCATTTAAAAACAACAACAAATGCGATCAAAATCGCAACAAAGGTAACAATTGACCCGACGACATAATGATACCAAGCCTCTTTACTAATTGCATATTTCCTAATCTTTCTAATCTTCAGGCGCATTGCGTCCATCTCGCTCTTGTGACTATCGACGACACCGGCAAGAACCTTTTCCAAGGTCATCTTCTCTCTTTCAGTTTTTTCCAACCTTTCTTCAGTTTTTTTCAATCTTTCTTTCAATCCAATATTTTCTTGTTCAACTAAGTATAACGTCTCAACAATAGGGTCGATTGGCATTTCCGGTTCCACTACCTCCTATATAAAAATATCTATGTCAAGTTGGTCGGCGTAAGTAATTGTCGTATAATCAGGAAATGAAAATATGTAGTGAAAAAAGATAATATACCACATCCGAATCATAGACTGGACGAGGGCCAATGGGGACGGATATCAAAACCATGGCTCTAGAAAATTATATACAAGTAAATACGTAAATCATACAAATCAAAATTTGTTTTGGTAAATAAAAACAATAGGCTCACCAAGGTTGTGTCGGTGATGGGGCGATTGACGGTAGTGAGGAAGGGGACAAGGCGCGCGACACTAAAAAAAGCACAAATCATAATTAATTTTGAGCTCAAATTGCATCAATTTGTATACATAACAAAATGAATAACAAATTTTAGCTTAGCTAGGCATTTCATCAAACACCTAGCTAGCACAACAAAAATGAAATGAGCAAGAAAACGAGCAAAACCTGCAATGCCGGAAGAGGGAACGTTGATGCTAACCGTAGAACCGATGGGTACCAACAATCTTGACAAATGGTGGAGAAAATGGGGATGGATTAGACCTCACAAGAGGAAGGAGAGAGCAAAAATGGAGTTGAGCTAGAGCTGGAAAAAATGGAGCTGAGCTCGGGGTGGTATATATGTAGGGTTTAGGGGAGGGCTTTAGGACCGGTTTGTGTTACAAACCGGTTCTAAAGGATATGACAGCGGGACCCGCAGTGGCTGCAAAAAATGAGAAAACCTGTAGAACCGGTTTGTGATACAACCCGGTTCTAAAGGGTCTGCCCCTGGGCCCCCCTCCCTGCAGCAAATGGCCCGCAAGGCCTTTAGGACCGGTTTGTGTTACAAACCGGTCCTAAAGGCCTTGCGGGCATTTTGCTGCATGGGTGGGGCCCAGGGACAGACCCTTCTGAACCGGTTTGTATCACATCCGGTTCCATTGGGCTTGGCTCAATGCCCTGTTTTCTACTAGTGCTAGCCGAATTAGTCAACTACCAAAAATATGAAATGATCATATATAGCAAAACAAGTAGATAGATCAATACATATAAGAAAGTCATACTGAAAATATATGAAGGTAAATTGATGTTTCAGAAAGTCAATGATCAAATGCGGACCTTATTTCGGCATGTATCGAGCTAATGTAGCATCCCAGTAAAAATATGAATTGTTCAGATGTTCCAAAAGTTCCATATGTGTCAACACTAACCCTGCAGATTAAAGGCAGAAAATATTGATTACAAGAAAATTCATAATGTTGAATAAACAGTCACACTCATTGAATGTACGTATCATAAAAATAAACTGTGATTGGCAATCTACAGGTCCATAGAATATTTGGGGAAAAGAGTAATTATGGTATTGGTGGTTTGATCCGTGCACTAACACTGTGAGGAAAAATAGGTGAGCTACTATTCTTGGCATCTAACCAATCCAAGCAAGAAAAAAATGACGGTAGACAATGAGCGACCGATGGCAGGAATTGGCTAGGCTGCACAAAAATCCTAGACAATTGGTAAAACCGGGTCAAGCCAGGTGAAAATGAAAGAGTAATCTAAGAGGGGATCTGGAGAAATTGTACACCTCCGTCGTTATGTGACTAGTATTGGCAGGTATCTATATTCCCAAATCAACTTCCTTGATTCCTTCTACTATGTTCCTGGTCGGACGGGATACTCCCGCACCCGCCTTCATCCACAGGCCACGCGCCGGCGGAGCTGTCTAGTCACCCCCGACATCTTCCATGGACAGGACGCGGGACACCATGAATCGGGCTAATATGCTGGCCGGCATGGAGGTTGACGAGGAGGTCGCGTTGTCGCCGCCAGAGGAGCAGTCCTCTTCGACGACGAGTAATCTGGCAGCAGGTTGAAAAGCTGCAGCCCACACCTCATCTGTACCATTTCTCCGCCGTGCCCCTTGTGGTCCAGCTCGCAATCACGGACTGGTCAGAGTGACGCGCATCACCGGCCGCCACCGGTCACCGACGAGGGAGTAAAAGCTTGCCGATAACTGAGAGACGCCATGGGAGAGAGGATGGAGGCGGCTAGGTATGGGGAGGCGAGGAGTGAGATTGCAGGATGCGAGCGTGCAATCGTGGCTGGTGGCTGGTGGCTGGTGGGTTAACCTAATGGAGTCGTGCTTAGTGGGTTGGGCTCACATTTATTTGCTTCGTGGTTGCGGTCTGTGTAATGGCCAACAGATAGCCCGCAACGCATATACGTGTATCTATGTTAAAAAAATCAACAAATATTTATAGCGTTGCTATGTATACATTGCTATACAGGGGTTCTTCTTGTAGTGCATATACCCAAGAACTATTAGACGCATCAGCAAGATAAATGTCTATAACATTGCACACAAGCGTACCTGAGTTGGAAGTCACACCTCCACTCTTGGCTCTGTCAGTCAAATACTTGGTGCAGTTTCTCTTCCAGTGGCCATCCTGCTTGCAATAGAAGTAGTTGGCTCCGGCTGTAGGAGATGGCTTAGTCTTTGAGGAAGCACTCTGGACAGGGCCATGGGCGCTACCTCCTGACTTATCATTCTTCTTCTTAGTCCAAGAACTCTTCTTGAACTTAGCCTTATTCTGCACCATCAACACTTGACTGACGCCTTTCTTAAGATCAGCCTCTGCCGTTTTGAGCATCCCATGTAATTCAGTGATCTTCTTATCCATACCATGCATGTGGTAGTTCGAAATCAACGGACCATACGCACTAGGAAGAGAGTTCAGAATTATATAAGTAGCGAACTCTTCGTTAATTGACTAGCCCAGCCGATCCAGAGACTGCACGTAACCAGTCATCTTGATTACATGCGGACTCAGTGGATCACCGTCTTTAAGCTTACAGCCCAGCAAAGCTTGAGAGACTTGATACCTCTCGGTCTTTGCCTGAGCCTGGAACATACTTTTGAGGCTTTCGATCATATCGTAGGCCTCAACATTCTTGAACTGCTGCTGCAAGTCCGGTTCCATGTGTGCAAGCATAAGACAGTTAATTTCCGTAGACTCATCTCTAGTCTTACGGTAGGCATTCATGACAGCGACAGTCGCATCATCATCAGGATCTTCTGGAAGTGGAGTTTCTAGAACATGTTCTTTCTTGTCATGCTTGAGGACTATCCTCAGATTACGGTACCAGTTGGTGAAATTAGTTCCATTAAGCTTATCTTTCTCTAGGATTGACCTCAACGCAAAAGTGGACAACTGAGGAAGGTTGCTAGGTGCCATTGATCTACAACAGAAAATATGCAAAACACTTAAGACATGTATTCATAAAAGAGCAGGCATATTAAACGCTTTAATACTTATGCTCCCACTAGAACCAATACCTCTCCGATGGTTGCTAAGTGATTCAAGATCCTAAATAAGCAAACCGACTAGTGAGTTTTAGCATCACCGCTAGCCGTCAAGTGATCTAGGTAGGCAACACCTTGCCAATCGTTGACTCCTGTTAGTTGGGTGGCATCACATGCCCCGGCTCCCAACCATCCTCGCCCCGAGCCCCACAACCGTTGTGATGGACTCGTCTAGATTACCAAGTGCTTCCGCTTGTAAGAGTCCGACTCAAACCCACCTAATCGGAAAGAATTTGTAGCACCTCAATTTCATGAGCCCATTACCAAGAATGTCCGACTTGTGATGGTGTAGCACTGGCGGGGCGACCGACTAGACCTTCTTTGAGGGATTAAAATCTACCAACTATCTAAATAGAGACATAACAATAACACAAATAAAGCAATTATAATGTGAAATGGTATGGCTCTCTTCATGGTGATCTCCATCTCCACAAAGCTTGTAAGTCGACTCGTGCCAACTCTTGTCACGTGCCATCTTACTCCATGTAGCCGACTTGTGCATCGACTTGCGTGTCACCGGGTTCTCCAACAAGCTATACTAGCTAGTAAATCAAAGATTACATAGAGAATCCGACACGCAGGCCGGTATACAATAAAATGACAGCACCTAGGCTCCAGCCGGCTGACAAAAACATGATACACAGATCATGTATGGATTACACACATCACATGCATATAAGCCATACCATTCACAACTTCCTGCAAAAACAAGTTATGCATAGATACGATATCTACCGGTGTTGTGAAACTCGTAACGATATCTACCGGTGTTGTGAAACTCGTAACGATATCTACCGGTGTTGTGAAACATCATCTGCATTCCGAACATGGATTTCTTCATCGGATAAAACAATTTTCCCAAATCTGATCCGTATTCCGATTCGATCAAACTCTTTGATCTTTGATCACCGCAGCTGGATTTATGTGTCACGGTATACCCCGATGGCGGAAACCGACCGGTAGGGGTAAGTTGTTCCACGACCTTAGCAGTATGATCACGGAAACCAGATCATCCATTACCCCGAGTACGATTGATCCAATTAACCTTGTACAAAACCGATCTATCTCATAGAACGACCACCAAAACAGCAATTAGATCACATCTAACGCTAACTACATATCACATATGTGCGGATCTCGGGCCTAAAACCATAAGCTACCGCTCTGATACCACTGTTGGAACGCGTAGAGATAAACAAAGATTTTTCCTACGCGGTACTTCCAAGAGCTAGCCGAGGTAGAAGGCCACAAGTATTAGCACTAGACGCGCAGGTGCGGATTATCGATGCAGCGCGTCGGGGCAGTGCAGTCCCACGATCCGATCCAACCGATCCAATCCCACGAACGTCGAAGTGCTGAACGTACAGCACCTCTGCCGGTATCCACACGTACGAGGAGGAGCTCCTACGGCGGACTGCTAGGTCCGGTGCGACGGCTGGACTAAGTGGGGCTAGGGTTCCCAACGCATGGGAGAGAAGTAACGTGCCCGCTGGGCAACCTGCGCCCTCTTTATATAGCGAGTGGTAGTGGGCTTCACAACGCTTGTGGCCCATTCCCTCTGTGAGTCCGACTCCCAAAACCCAGTCCATTTCCGGTTCGGGTCCAACCCCACCAATACATTTGCTCCCGCTCTTAAGTGTGCGACCCTGCAGGCTCATGGCGACTTGGACACGATTGGAGTCCGACTCTCAATCGATCAATCGGTAGCGGCTCCTAGCAGAACGTGCTGACTCCCAAGTCCCATTGAGTCATGACGACATACCTTTCAATGTGATATTCATTTTAGTCCCTTTTGCCTCACGATATACCTTGTCGAACTATAGGCGATTTACCTGGGAACCCCAAACTACTCGTCGATGTCCACGTTGAATCATCACCGAAGTGACGAACTCCACCTGAACCAAAATTAAGCAAACCTGAGTACGGGAGGTACTCAACAAGACTTAGTTAACCTATTATATATCTGCTGGTTTCAGAAAGGGTTATATGAAGCCTGTTTTGCGTAAAGCAATCTTTGTTTTCCAAGTCGAGGAAGAGTAGCACGTCTCAAAGAATGTTTTCAAAACAGATGAGAAGCTCACTACTGTAATCATCATCTTTTAAAACCACCAATATCAATTCCCAGCATCTCACATGCTACAAGGATCAAACCTCTCGGCATCTCCGAGGAGGCATCCTTCAAACATTACCTCCATGCTTTGTAAACATCTTTTACGCCACGTTTAGGTTATCTATGGTCTTTGCCTTCACCAAGTCGTCCTTAACCGTGGACACGGCTTTTCGAAAAGATTTCCCTGCAGGGATGTACACTTTACCCACACGTACCATCCGACTCTTAGCGCCACATGTACGTTCTTCCATGGAATGCGGCAGAGGGTGGCTGGCCACGACCTTTACCTTACCCGACCCTATCCATGAGTCAACCCAAGACATGGCCACCCCGTCAACAGGGAGTTGGCCATCCTCCTGACGGCACCTGTCTCTGTGAGGCGGGGTCAAGATCCGTGTACGTCCATCACTTGGCCTTTCACTCCCTAGCGGAGCATTTTGTTTTCAAAACCGTTTAAAAGGTTTTATTTGCGGTGCCGAATGGAAATCTCAAACTACGTGACTCATGGATCTGGCCAAACAAGTTAGTTGGTCGAGCGCGGTTACTTAGACCCCGCGTGTGGTTGCACGCTCAGTCTTGGCTTCCGCTCGAGACCGTAATCGTAGGGTTGGCGAGTATAGGACAAACAACCAATTCCCAAGTGGCCTCCCATACAAGCCTTAGTCAAGTTATCCACACATTGCTCATCTCACCACGTCATCATATCATACTAGGTTATCGCAGCTCCGACTCATCAACCGGATGGAGCAGAGGTAACAAACATGTATGACTAAGCGAAGCAGATATGAGGCTCTGGCGATGCGCACAAGCAAATCTATGGCGGCTAGGAGCAGTGGATCAGGATACTGAGGCAATGCAGTATATAGGTGAACTATATCTACTAGCATCAAATACTTTGGAATCGAATGCAAAGTACGAGATTCAAATGTTGTTCGAAAGCATATATGAGCAGATAAGAGGTTATGCTTGCCTTGGTTATAAGAAAACCAATTGAAAAGTCTTCTGGAATAAGTGCTTGACTTGTCGGTTAAGATCAAGTATTCACCATTGGATTGCTGGCCTTCTCTTCGGAGTCACGTTCTACCGAGGGGGAAATAACACCGAAAAGAAGAATAACAATCAACACATGGCATCGATGCAATGCGCAATATGTATGCATGAGCAAATTAATGCACTGAAATAAAGCCCTAAACAGGCTCGATGAGTTGGTAGGGTTCATATGTCAGTTATGCAATTTTACTGAAATTATCCCGAAATAGACCCGGAGGGGCAATTCGGACGATTCTGAAAGTGAGTACAAGTTAAATTGCTCAAATGGGTTTGAAAACACCATAAACAGGTTGCATTTATCATTTTGAGCAATTTGGTATATAAATTTTAATTTTCTAATTCAATTGAATAAAAACTTATTTTTCTATTTTTATTGAATTAAACAACATTAAATAATGTTAAAAAATGAAGTGTGTCAAACATGTATGAAAGTGACATTTTTGGAAAGAGTACATTTTTCTGATCACTCCCATATTTTTATTATATTTTTCTGACTTATATTTTTATAGATATTGATTTTCTAAAATTTAACCATTTTCTGTAATTAGTAAACATTAGAGGCCCACATGTCAAATAACATTTTCATATAAAAGAAAAAACAGGAAAATGGCCCGTGACATGGGCATGACGTCATGGTGACGTCATCCCGAGGCCAAATGCTCACGGATGCGACGCAATCCGCTGATTTCGCGCGTGAGGTACGAATCAAATTATACCACGGGGCGGAGGAAGTTGTGTTGGTTCTAGGGGTGGTCACGGCTGACCAAAAGGTCGCCGGAGAGCTCGCCGGCAAGCTCGGGCGCGGCGGCGGTTGGTGGCCGGCGGCAACAGACAGTTGCGGGGGGGGGGGGGGGGGGGGGGGGGGAAGGAGTGGTCCGGGAGGACCCTGGGCTCACCACGAACGTGAAGGAGGAGTCGACGAGGCCGGAGGAGCGGCGCACACGCCAGAATCGGCGGAGGCTCACCGGCCGGAGGCGGGGAAGACGGGCTCGATCCCGACGGTTGGCGCTCTCCCGGCAAGCGATGTTCTTACAGGAGGGAGTGGAGACCACGGCGGATGCACGGGGATGCTCGTTGGGACTCGGAAGTGCCCAGGAAGACGGCGGCGAGCGGCGGCCCGGGAGCTAGGGTATCAGCCGACAGAGAGAAATTACAGGGAGAGAGAGGGTACTGCGAGGAGGAGCGTCGATCGGGACGTCTCTGGGGGGGGGTTATCCGCAGCGAGGGAAAGAAGCAGGAGGTGGCAGCAACGGCCTCGGCGGATCGGCCACGCAGGTGGTCTTTCTGGCCAAAGGAAGAAGAAGGAAAATAAAAGGGGACTTTTCGGTAACCCCCTGTAATTTTAGGAATTTGCAAAATGGTCCTTCTTTTAAAGAAACATGACAGAAAATAGAGGTTTTGGGGGCCTTTTTGCAAACAGAAAATTTGGCAAAAATACTTTTTTGAAAAGCTCAAAAAATTTCCAACCTAACCATGTTTTGCTTTGGTGTGTTTGAAATATTTTTCAATACAACATTTTGGAAACCATTTAAAGTACTATCATGGGATTTTCTCAAACTGTCGGGGGGTTACCCCCGAGTAGGGTAAAGGCAAGTGCTAAAGGCAAGGTCAAAAGAGAAGTTTGGTCGAGTAGCCGCCTACCCGGTACTCGTTACCCGGTCGACTGCTACTCGGTCTTGCACAAAAGATGGTCAGAAGGATGAATCCAGGAAGTCATGTTTGTTCGAATAGAAGAGCTGGTCCGAGTAAAACTGGCGGGAACCTACTCGGGCCAGAAGTCAAAGGAGCCGTTCTGACACCGAATCCCGCGTATCCCGGGTCCGTACTTGGCACTGTTCACAGCACTGTTCATCTGGGGACGGCGTGCCTGACAGCGACAGTGTGTCAGCAGGGCGTCGCAGGATAGGGGGGACCTACTCTGTGTTCGCACAGTGATAACAGACTGGTTACTTGGTTTTGCCCAACGACTTTCCGCATCAGGACAAGCTTAGAAGCCAAAGATGTCAGCGGGAACTCGGAAGAAGGACGGTGTGCACACGATGTCGACACTTGTTTGTATTTGGCTGTATCCGGCTGGGCACCGGGTATATAAGGTGCCCCGCCACCTCCTGCGCGAACGACGAGGGTTGGGCTGGATCACACGTAGATATTCTTGACCTAATTCTACCCGGAGAGAGAAGAGTGGCTACTTGGTAGCAAGAACCATTGTACTGTGGCTACTCGGTGAGACACCAGAATACATAAAGAAAGGCAGGAGTAGGGGTTTTACCTCCTCACGAGGGCCCTGAACCTGGGTAGATCGTGTTGTTTGCAGTGTTTGATCTTCACCTCACGCGTCTACTCGTCGCGTGATCCCTCCCCGAGCGCCTCCAGCGTCCTTCGTCCCCACATCTTTAGCCATCCTATGGCATCTACCGTGACACCACCACGACAGTTGGCGCCCACCGTGGGGCAACCAGCGGCGTTGGCTGGAGTTTCCGTTCGGACGGGATCGATTTCTGCTACCGGAGAGCGCGTGGTCTGTGGCCTTGTCCACAGATTCGGCTCCTTCGACTTCGTCACCGACAACGCCGGCGATTTTGGCGGCAACGCCATGCCAGAGGGCGGCACGGTGCTCTCTTTCGGTGCGCACCTCGTCTACGTCGCCACCGTCGTCGACTGCGAGTACCCCGAGCTGGTGCATGACGCGGAGGATCCACCTGCGGTTATCGCCGCACGCGGGAGGCCGCTGGGCCGCTCCGCGGACGTCGCGGAGGTGATGGTAGCTGGCCTGGCTGCAGACGCCGGGAAGGGCGCTGCTGCTACCGCTGCGGTCGTCGTCGAGGATCTCGCTGGCTCTAGTGCTGGCGGGAAGACGCACAAGCCTTACGAGAAGGAGTGCAACCTCCTGCTCTCCACTACTCCGACAATCCCTGCGTCTGCCGCGCGGACGGGCATGCCGCCTCCCACCGACCTCAAGCTCCTGACAATGAAGGCGCAGCTCGACCGGCAGCGCCAAGAGCTGCTTGCTGAGCAGGCGGAGTTGGACAAGATCAGGCTAGAGCTTAGCTTAGATCAGCTAGAGTACAACAAGGCTCACGGTTTCACACCAGTGGTTAGGAGAGCTAGCAAAGTAGGCGCTACGCGTCGTAACCTAGGTGCCGAGATGGCAACTGTGGTAGAGGCTCCCAGTCAGTCCGCCACCGCAAACACCTCCACCCGACCCAGATATAGCACACCCGCCAAGACACTTAGAGCTGCTGAGGCTGTAGCTGCCGAGTTGCCACATCTAGTAGGCGACGCGCGCGTTAGGCAGCAGGAGAGGCTGAACGAGTTGGTGCTAGAGGCTGCTAGGCAGAACGAGGAGTTCCGGAAAGCCAACCCGGGTGCCGGAGCTTCGCAAGTGGTGCACTCGCACGTGGCCAGATCTAACGATCAGGCCTCATCTCCGCATCCCAGCCGCGAGAAGAGCCGCAGTGGGCGTTCTGGCAAGGACATGCAAATGCAGGTGTACGACCCGGCTGCTGCCGCGAAACAGCTTGCTGTGCCGCAGCAGCCCGGTCAGAAACACAACGCTGCAGGAGCAGGCTTTCAAGCCCATAAAGCTCAAAGCCAGGTCCAAGATGGAGAGCGCCCAGGTCCTTCTCAGCATCCCGCCGCTCAGCCTACCCGGCAGAGGCAGCAGCCGCGCGCAGTGGCGCCAGTCGCCAACCCGGTGGAGCAGCCTGCAGCTGTGCAGGTGGATAGATATGATGATGGCTACTCGGCCATGGAGATGGCTGGCTATGATATTCTGGATCGTGTTGGCGAGCGCGTGTTGGCGCCTGGAGATGCAAGGCACCAGCTGGACCGGATCAGCTTGTCGGCGCGGCTTGAGAACACGGGTCCCCCTGGCCCCGAGTGCTTCGGCCCGCGCATCATGAACGAGCCGTCCGTGAAGAACTTCCAGCTCGCAAGAGGCACCAAGAGCTACAACGGCAGCACCAAGCCGGAAGATTGGCTCAATGACTATGTCACCGCGGTTCATATCGCGAACGGCAACCGGAGATGGGCGGTGCTATACGTCCCGCAGATGCTAGAGGGTCCAGCTCGCACTTGGCTCAACAACTTGCCCAAGAACAGCATCAATTGCTGGCTGGATTTCTCGGACGCCTTCATCAGCAACTTCACAAGCACCTACAAGAGGCCGAATAGGCCACAGCAGCTGTCCGCTTGCAGGCAGCGAGAAGACGAGACGGACCGCGAGTACCTTACTCGGTGGAGCACATTGAGGAACACCTGTGAAGGTGTGAACGAGGCCCAGGCCATCACTTGGTTTGCGCAGGGTTGCAGACATGGCAGTATGCTGTGGCAAAGGTTGCAGAGGGAGATGCCAAACACTCTGGCGGAAACCATCAAGATTGCGGATCAGTACGCACTCGGTGACCCTACTCAGCCCCTGATGGATTCCTCTGAGCCGAGAAGAAACTTCAGCAACAGCAAGCGCAACGAGTTCCGCAACAAGCGCAGGGGTGACCGAATAGATACTCGGTACGACCCTGAAGAGGTGAATGCAGTGGCTGTTGGAGCTGGGGGTAGCCAAAGGCAGAAACCTGCTGGAGCCTACGGGCAGAACCAGAACCAGGGCCAAGGCAACAAGAAACCATTCCGTGCTCCTTAGTCGGGTAGCGACAACTCCGAGCAGCCGAGGAAGTTCGTCTTTGACGACATGAAGGATGGCCCATGCAGTTTTCACACTCAGCACCCTTCAAGGCCAGCCAATCATACTACCCGACAGTGCGAGTGGTGGGATCTGATCAAGAATGAAGGCTTGCCTCCTCCTCCTCCTCTGCCAGCGGCCAATGCTAATGTGCAGCCTGCTCGCGCACCCGCAGCTCGGCCGCCAGTGTTTCCGAGAAGGGAAAATGTGAACCAAGTGGCTTTAGGAGCCAACCGTCATTTCAACAATGAGGGCTATCGCAACAACAACAACAACTACAACCGCAACAACAACAGAGGCAACAATAACTACCAAGGCAACAACAACAACAGCAACAATGGGGGCGGAGGCTCCAACCAGTACCAAGAACACCATGAGAGCTACATGATCTTCACTTCCGAGCCTGTCGACAAGCAATCACAGCACAGGCGTGCCATGGAGGTCAATGCAGTGATTCCTGCTGTCCCTCACTACATGTATTGGTGTGACCAAGAGATCAGGTAGTCCCGAGTAGATCATCCCAAGGTGATGCCCAACCCGGGTAGCTACGCCTTGGTGTTGGATCCTACTTTCCTGGGTCCCGAGAAGAATGTGAGGTTCAACAAGGTGCTAATCGACAACGGCAGCAGCATCAACATCGTGTACAAAGACACACTCGAGAAGCTCGGGCTGGCCGAGAACATGCTGCTGCCCAGCAAGACCACCTTCCATGGCATTGTGCCGGGAGTCTCGTGCAACCCGATTGGCCGAGTGTGGATAGATGTGCTATTCGGTACAAGGGAGAACTGCCGCACAGAGCGCCTGCAGTTCGAGGTGGTTGATCATAAGAGCCCTTACCATGCTCTACTCGGCAGGCCTGCTCTGAGCAAGTTCATGGCCTCTACCCACACGGCATATCTAAAGATGAAGATCCCTGGTCCCAATGGTGTGATTACCATTGCTGGTGATTACAAGAAGTCCATGGGGTGTGCCTCTGCTGGTTCCCAGTTGGCGGAGTCAATGGTGATTGCTGCCGAGAAGAAGAAGATGTATGAGGTGGTGGCTATGGCGCAATCCGCGCAGGCTGGTGCGCAAGGCGTGCCGAGTACCCAACACGGGACCGCGTTCCAAGTATCCCAGGAAACCAAGAAGGTCCAGGTCGACCCCGAGTTCCCCGACCGCGTAGCCATCATTGGCTCCGGGTTGGCGGAGAAATAGGAAAGCGAGCTCATCCACTTCCTCCGTGAGAATCGGGATGTATTCGCCTGGTCCAATGAAGATTTACCAGGAGTCCCGAAGGAGTTGGTTGAGCACTCATTACATGTGCGTCCTGACGCCAAGCCAGTGAAGCAGGCTATGCGCCGCTTCGGAGATGAGAGAAGGAAAGCCATTGGCGACCAGATCACCAAGTTACTGATAAGCAATTTCATCATGGAGGTGCTGCATCCGGATTGGCTAGCCAACCCGGTCATGGTCGAGAAGAAGAAGGAGGATCCCAAGGCTGCCACTGCATGGCGCATGTGTGTCGACTACACCGACTTGAACAAGGCGTGCCCCAAGGATCCCTTCCCGCTACCTCGCATCGATCAGGTGATCGATTCCAATACTGGTTGTGAAATGCTGTCTTTCATAGATGCCTACTCTGGTTTCCACCAGATTGCACTCAATCCTGCTGATCAAATAAAGACTGCTTTCATTACCCCGTACGGGGCTTATTGCTATC
Source organism: Alopecurus myosuroides (assembly GCA_028641055.1). Lineage (NCBI taxonomy): Eukaryota > Viridiplantae > Streptophyta > Magnoliopsida > Poales > Poaceae > Alopecurus > Alopecurus myosuroides. Next base: position 14,122,463 of record CM054063.1, read on the forward strand.
GTGTCATGTGTTTTGGCTTGAGGAATGCGGGTGCAACCTATCAGAGATGCATGCAGAAATGCTTGCACGATCAGCTCGGCAAGAATGTGCAGGTGTACGTAGATGACATTGTCATCAAAACGAATAAAACACATACGCTGCTTGCCGACCTGGAGGAAACCTTTGCTAACCTACGCAAGTATAAAATGAAGCTGAATCCGAGTAAATGCACCTTTGGTGTCCCGGCTGGCAAGCTACTCGGCTTCCTGGTGTCTAGTCGGGGCATTGAAGCCAATCCTTTAAAGATAAAAGCTATTGAGAGCATGTCTTTGCCGAGATCCCTGAAGGATGTACAGAAGTTCACTGGTTGCTTGGCATCTCTGAGCCGTTTTCTGGGCCGAATGGGCGAGAAGGCCCTGCCTCTATACCAGCTGATGAAGAAAAGTGACAAGTTTGTCTGGACTCCGCAAGCGGATGTGGCATTCAACGAGCTGAAGGCAATGCTGGCTAGCGCTCCCATCTTGGCTAGTCCGCTACCCAAGGAGCCGATGCTATTATACATCGCTGCCACTAACCGAGTGGTCAGTGTGGTGATTGTGGTGGAGCGAGAAGAAGAAGGCAAGAGTGTGCAGCGCCCAGTGTACTATCTTAGTGAAGTGCTGTCTAGATCCAAGCAAAACTACCCGCACTACCAGAAGATAACCTATGGCGTGTACCTGGGCGCCAAGAAGCTGAAGCATTACTTCCAGGAGCATCCTATCATGGTTGTGAGCTCTGCTCCCATCTCGGATATCATGGGCAACAAGGAGGCGAGTGGCAGAGTAGCCAAGTGGGCAATTGAGCTAGCCGCGTATGCGCCCGCGTATGCGAGAAGAGAAGCTATCAAGTCTCAGATTCTGGCAGAGTTTCTGGTGGATTGGGCCGAGGTGCAGTATGAACCTCCTGCTCCAGTTTCTAATTACTGGAAGATGCACTTTGATGGCTCGAAGGTGAAGGAAGGCCTTGGTGCTGGCGTAGTGCTTACATCACCCAAGCGAGATCAACTCAAGTATGTGCTGCAGATTCATTTCAAGGCGTCCAACAACGTAGCAGAGTACGAGGCAGTGGTGCATGGCTTGCGAGTAGCTAAGGAGGTTGGCGTGCAGCGCATCATATGCTATGGTGATTCAGATCTGGTGGTGCAGCAAGTCTCTGGCACTTGGGATACTCTAGATGCCAACATGGCATCATATCGCTTCCTGGTACAGTCTATGACTGGATTCTTCGAAGGCTGCGAGTTCCAGCACATTCACCGAGCAGAGAACGAAGCGGCAGACGAGCTGTCCAAGTTGGGATCTTCTCGGCAATCCATCCCGGCGGGGGTTGCCTTGGAGCACTTGAGGAAGCCATCCATCAAGCCCTCTCCCAACTCGGAATCCATATTCGTCCCTTCTCTGCCAAGCGAGGAATCTGATCCCATGGAGATTGACTGGGAGAATGCTACAGGAAACCCGGGGACTGCCGCTCCCAACCCGGGGACTGCTGCTCCCAACTCGGGGACTGCCGTTCTTTACTCGGGGACTGCCACTCCCTACTCGGGGACTGCCACTCCCTACTCGGGGACTGCCACTCCATACTCGGGGACTGCTGTCCTTAACCCGGGGACTGTCGCATTCATTGAGGAGGTTCTCGCCAACCGCTCAGGGCTTCAAAGAAGTGCTCCTAACCCTCCAGAGCAGACTGCGGTACCTGTTCCAATGGAAGTGGACGAACCAGTGTTTCCTACACGGGGGACACCGAGTTGGGCTATGCCCATATTATCCTTTCTAAGGGACGGTACCCTGCCAGAAGATGAAGTTGCTGCAAGACAGATTCAGAGAAGATCCAAGGGATACACTATATTCCGAGATGTGCTGCACAAGAGGAGTGCCACCGGCGTGCTATAACGCTGCGTGGAACCAGAAGAGGGAGAAGAGATTCTGGTAGAGATACACCAAGGAGAATGTGGGCATCACGCCTCTTCTCGGGCATTGGTCAAGAAGGCTTTTCGGCATGGCTTCTACTGGCTCACGGCTCTGCAGCAAGCTGAGGACATCGTAAGGAAGTGCAATGGCTGCCAGATGTTCGCAAGTAAGATTCACATGCCTGCTTCCGAGTTGAAAACTATTCCTATCACCTGGCCGTTTGCTGTTTGGTGTTTGGACATGGTCGGACCCTTCAAGCCGGCTAGAGGCAACATGACTCATATCCTGGTCATGGTGGACAAATTCACCAAGTGGATAGAAGTGAAGCCTATTCGGAAGTGCGATGGAGCCACAACTGTGAAATTCTTGAAGGATGTGATTCTGAGATACGGCTACCCGCACAGCATCATCACGGATAACGGCACAAACTTTGCCGAGGGAGCAATGGTGCGATTCTGCAGAGATAAGCACATCCGACTAGATGTTGCATCTGTTGCGCATCCTGCCTCCAATGGGCAAGTGAAAAGAGCAAACGGCATGGTGCTAGCAGGCATAAAGCCAAGGCTGATTGAGCCATTGATGAAAACACCTGGGTGTTGGCTAGACGAGTTGCCAGCGGTGCTGTGGAGTCTAAGGACTACCCCTAACCGGTCAACCGGCTACACGCCATTTTTCTTGGTATACGGGGCTGAGGCCGTGTTGCCAATAGACTTAGAGCATGACTCCCCCCGAGTAACCCTCTACACTGAGGTGGAGGCGAGAGAAGCTCGAGAAGACGACGTTGACCTGCTTGAAGAAGCAAGAGAGCTGACTCTGTCACGTTCGGCTATCTACCAGCAAAACCTGCGGCGTTATCATAGCCGAAAGGTGAACCCAAGGGTTTTCCGAGAAGGAGACATGGTCCTTAGGCTTGTGCAATGCACAGCCGGGATGCACAAGTTATCTCCTCCATGGGAAGGGCCTTTCATTGTGAGCAAAGCGCTGCACAATGATGCGTACTATCTTGTAGATGTGCGTCCCTCACAGGAGAACAGGGCAGATAAAGCTGGAGAGGAATCTAAGCGTCCCTGGAATGTAGCTCTACTCCGTCGTTTTCATTCGTGAGCAAAAATGTGTATGTACTCTCAATTCTACTCCGTAATCTGCAATTGAACTCGGGGACTGCCCTCGTCCAAAATTGCTCTAAGTGTTTCTACTCGGCTTTACTTTTTGCCTATTCGGTTGCTCTACTTCAAAATTCATAAGTACATTGAGTATTGTGTTTAAACCTACATGCCAACTCTTCGACTCTGCTGCTGTCCGAAACCCGGCTTCATGGCAAGAAAGAGAACAAGCAAAAGGTCAATGGGCACAAGAAAAATTGCTAAGGAAGAAAAGAGTGCAGGAACCGAGTAGGGTGCATTTACTACTGTTCTTTGTCTTGTCTTTTCGGCTAAGTGGTGGGCTGCGTTACTATGATTGTTTCTAAGCGGCTAAGTATTTGCAGCTCTACTCTTTGACTCTTGTGACTCGAATACCAAAAAAGCAACAAGTTGCGGGTAGAGCTGAGACGAAAAGAGAGAGTGAATAAGAAATGCAACTCGGGGACTCGCATGATAACGCAACCCGGCATCGAGCCAAGGCTGAACAAATTGATTAAGTTAAAGATAATGGGTGGAATAAAAATGAGTAGCAAGCAAAAACATAAGTAGTTTGATACATCTGCACCCGGCATCCCGGGGATCTGATAAGTGTTTGAGGAATGAGCTGCAGGACAGATTCAGGTCGAGGCGGCGTTCTCAGTGGCGGCCTTGGCTGCTTCATCTTCAGTATTGGCCGTGGTAGCGTCTGCTTCAGAGCTGGCGGCAACGGTCTTCGCAGTTTCGTCCTCGGTGCTGGCCTTGGCAGCATCCGCTTCCGAGTTGGCGATATCGGACCTCGTTGCATCTGCGTTCGCCTCGGTGGCTACCCGGTCTGAAGTGGCCGTGGCCACCGAGACGGGCACTGTCGCTGAGATGGAGCCACTGGCTTGGGCGCGAAGGCTAATCGTGTCGTCGAGGGCAGCTCCTGACGAGGTGCCGAACTCGAGTGCGGCGGTGTCGATTGACATCTTCTCGCTCTCGTCCTCCTCGTCGCCACCCGCAACAACCGCGGCCTTCCCCTTCCCGGAGTCGTCGGCGGGTCGGTCGAAGAAGCTCAAGTCCATCTCCTCCTCGTCCGTCTCTTCGTCTTCGCCCTCCTCCTCGCCTTCGTCCACCTCGGTGTCGGGCTCGGTGAGGCCGTCGATGAAGGTCGCAGTGTCAGCATACTGGGCGACCTCGTGAGCGACAAGCTTGCGGATAGCCACGCAGTCGGAGTTCTTCTCCCACTTGGAGTCCTGGCGCATCTCGCGGATAATTTGCAAGTTGAGATTTTCGTACCAGCTGGTGATGAATAGAAGCATCATGTCCGCGCCTGCCCGAGCTCCCGATGCGCGCCACTTCTTCAGCTCGGCCTTCACGTTGCGCAATTTCAAGGCAAGCCCGCGGATTGTCGGTGGCGCGGAGTCCCGAGGCCAGAAGAGGTCATGGATCTCGAAGGCGACGCGCACCAGCTCGGTGCCCACGCCCGCTAGCCGCTGGAATTGCCCTTGCATGATCAGGATGCTTTCCTCGATTTCTGCTCTGGTGTCCAAAGGCTCGCCCTTCTCAGCGCGAGCTGCTCGGGCCTTCGCAAGGGCAGGCCCGCAAGAAGACTCAAGGTCGGGGAAGACTCCTGCAAGAGCTATCGAGAAGATCAGAAACAATAACAGAGTAGAAATGTGGAACGGGTAGCAGAGGAACAAGAGGAAGCAGTGAAGCAAAGAAAAGAGAGCACTTACTGTTCAAGTCATAGCGCAGCCCTTGTAACTGGTTCTTCCACGATTCCTCGTCGGATAAGTGCTTTTCTTCAATCAAGCGGAGCCCGTCCAGCTGAGCGAAGAGGTCAGCGTTGCTTTTCTTCAGCACCTCACACTCTTGTTCGAGGGATCTCTCCTTGGCTTTGGCTGCCGCTTCATTCTTCTCCTTCTCGGCAAGCAAATCCTTCTTCTCGGCTGCTAAGTTGAGGGCGTCCTTGAGCGCAGTCTCCAGCTGGAGTTGGAGAGCTTCCATCTCGGTAGTGTGCTCTTTTAACAGCTCGACAGCCTAGCTGGACAATTGCTGCTGCACCTTAGCAGGCTTGAGGCAGTCTTGATGTTCCTCGGCAAATTTTCTATGATCTTCTGAGAAGAGCAAAGCACGGTCAGCAGAGTAGCGAAGAAAGAAACACAAAGACAAGCCGAGAAGACGATGCCATACCTTCCAATCTCTTGATGGTGGCTTGGCCGTTCTCGACAAAGGCACGGCAATTCGCGTGCTCGTCGGCCAGGGCCTTTAGCTTTCCTGCAGAGTAGAATTGGTCAGCGCAAAAAGCAACAGCGGGCGTAAACACCAAACGCAAGAACCGCACAGCTAAAAGCGTACCTTCAACTTCAGAAAGTCTCAGGGTGCTGTTCATCACATCCTTCTCGGCTGCCTCGTCGGCTGCGCGCTCTCTTTCCAGGGCGTCAATGCGTCTCTTGGCAATGGCATGGTTCCAGAGTAGCCGACGGTGCAGGCCGGTCCGCTTCAGTAAGCTATTCTGAGAAGTAAAAGAAAAAAGAATCAGGCAAAGTAGTAGAGATTCGACCCGAGAAGGCGGCTACTCGAGAGAGTATCCGCCTACTCGGCCAGAATCTCGGGGACAGGGTAATGGATAAGGAAAAGAAGAAGAGTAGAAGGAAAGTGAAACGCAACTCGGGGAGGATGAGTAAAAGCTTACCGCGTAAGATTGCTCAAGGTCCTCTGCATTCTTGCGGTGGACGAACATGTTGGCGGCAAGCGTGCTGGAGTTGGATGAGATAGTCATGGGTTTGTAACCCAATTCTGCCTTGTTCCAATCGACACGCATATGGTCCAAGTCGCCCAAATCCGTGCCGTCCCAGTTCGAGTTGCCAAGGACTTTGCTGTCCCACTTGGCGTCGATAAAGCCAACCAAATCGAGCACTTGCTCAAGGCCCTGGGACGTCACCGCCTTGTCCTGAACCTCGCGCGAAGAAATGGAGAGAGACTTGTCCTGATTTTTGGCCGGGGGTTTGGAGTCTACTGCCACGGCCTTCTTCCCCTTCTTAAGAGCAAGCCTCTGCTCCTCGGGGGTGAAGACAACCTGGTACTGCTGGCTGACCTTCACCATATAAGGTGGGAAGCTGGGCGGATCTGCGACACTGGATGCGGCAACGGCGTCGGCAGCCGCGCCAGGCTCGCGGATAGCCAGCTGAGCGGACTTGGTGATTGACGTTGGCGGCGGCATCACGGCTGCATCTTGACCGGCGCCACGCGCCGGGTTCCTGCGAACAGTGCCTTCTGCCGGGCCTGCTGGCTTCTCCGCAGCCCGCTTCTTCGAAATCTCCTTCTGGGCGGTTGGATTCTCGGTGGTCTTCTTCTCGGTAATCTTCTTCTCGGTGGCCCTCTCCTCGGCGGCCTTCTTCTCGGCAGCTTCCTGAGCGTTCTTCCTCGTAACAGGCTTGGCCGGAGGGCTGGCTGCAGCCTTGGTTTTCTGCACCAAGGAGGAGTCTGGTGCAGTGGAGGAGGTGCCCTGCTGGGTAGGCGGCGCCAGGGACGCGCTACCCGGCGCGGCATCCGGCTGGGCGCTACCCTGCGCGACGTCTGGTTGCGCGTCGCTCAGAGGGTATTCCTCCGTCTCATTGACTACTTCAACCCGCTGCTCGACAGCGGGACCTTGCTGTGAGGTATCTTGTTCTTCCACCCGCCTGTGGGTCGCGGGATCTTCCTGTTCAGCAGTCCCTATGGCTGGCTGCTCTTGTTCTTCTCCATGCCGCTCAGGGGCGGCGTCGTTGTGCATCTCTTGGTCTTGATCTTGGTTCTCCTCGGCTGTGTTGGCCGGAGGAGAAGGAGGCATATCTTGGCGAGCAGCATCATGCGCTTCTTGTTCTACGCGGGACTGCTGCTCCAGCTCGACATTCTGGGCATCGGTGTCCATATACCGAGCCTCGTCGGAGTCCTCTCTTTGTGCGTTGGCGGCGTCGTTCTCGTCGCCGTCGAGGTCGATAAGCTTATCAACGTCGATGGCGGTTTTCTTCTTGGTCTTGGTGGGCGCAAAAGCGATGTGCGCATCCAAGGGGGCTCTGAAGAGAAAATTGCGTTCAGAAAAAAGAAGAGGGCAGAGGAAACTGAGAGGAAACAACGAAGTAAAAGGATTGGGAATCAACCGAGAAGAACGAAGTGAACCGAAGCGTACAATCGAGAAGGAACTTACCCCTTGCGGGTAGGGATTGCTGGTCGTTTTCTCTTCACGACCTTCTTAGTCGTCTTCTCGGTCGGCTTCTTCTTCTTGGCAGGGGGCTCCTGAGCACCACTGCCCGCGCGCTTGCGGGTAAGAGGAGCGGCTACTGAAAGAGGATCGACGACCAGGGCTTCCTCGTCCTCGTCCTCATCCTCGCCGTCATCCTCAGCATTAGCACCATCTGAGAAATTGAAAGGAAGAAAGGCAATTCAGAAGCAGGAAGCAATTAGTTTGTGCTGCTCGCGACCAGACGGGATAAAGTCAGTTACCTTCATCTTCATCCTCGGACCAATCACGAAGAGACGCGTCCACGTGATGCTTACTCGTCTGGGCGGCTTCAGGAGGATTAAGCTTGTCCGCGGTCTCGAAGGAGACCTCATCGTCTTCCTCTCGGTCATCTGGCCAGTTGCCCTCGAAGCGCTCACTGCTCTCAGCGAGCTGGCGATCAAGAACCTGAAGAATAGAGAAACATCGCAAGTTAGCCGAGTAGCATGAAGGCACTCTACCCGACTAGGCGTGCAAACACCAAGCACATTAAGCCTAAGCGATTCGGCTAAGTGTCCTACTCGGCAAGGCGTGCAAACATCAAGCACATTAAGCCTAAGTGTTTCCCCTAAGTGTGCTACCCGACAAGGCGTGCAAACAACAAGCACACTAAGCCTGAGCAGTTCCGCTAAACGCCCTACTCGGCGCAGAGCGCGAATGCTAGTCGCAGCAAGGAGAGGAAGCTATCTACTCGTATTGCATATACAAGAAGCAGATTAAGAAGAGCATACCCGTGGAATCGAGCGTAAGCGGCGACATCCGCGTTGCTGAGCTCGAAGGTAGTCGTCCGAGTACAGTCGCGGGGGCCGCCCATGTAGCACATGGGGTGGGAGCGGCGTTGCAGAGGCAGCACGCGGTTACGAATCCAGCAGGCGACTGGATCGTCGCTCTTGAGCCCTTCTCCGATCAGATGGGCGAGCCGCTCCTCCATCTGCATCAGGTTCCTGTTGTTGGATGGCTTGCTCTTCCAATTCTGCCCGGTAGGAGCTCGGTTGCTCCAAGGGGGCAGATTGATGCGGTCCTCGATCTTGGCCTCCTTCGTGGCGGGGATGTTCTTCACGTACAAGAAGGATTTCTGCCACTTGCGGACAGAATCCAGGCCCTTGATGCGGGGATGATTCGTTCCGGGGCGCTGCACCATCATGGCGCTCCCGGTCTCGGTTATCCGGCTGCTGGTGTCCGCGCCGTCCTTCTTGCCCTTGCTCTGTTGGAGGAAGAAGAAGTACTTGGACCACGTCTCCGTCGTGGGGCGAACGCTGAGGAAGGCTTCGCACACCACAGCGTGGTAGGAGAGGAAGACGACGGCGTTGGGAGGAAGATGATGCATCTGGAGGCCGTAGTGATCCAGGAAAGAACGGAGAAAGTTGGATGCAGGAAGTCCAAATCCTCGCGCAAAGTGCGCGAGGAAGACGACGTGTTCGCCCTCCTGCGGGGACGGAACGAGCTCGCCGTCGGGCTGCCGGCATTGAACACCGGGAGGAACCCTCCGGGTGTTCACGAGCCACTGGCAGTCCTCGGCGGTGACGTCGGAGCCGGCCCAGCCGGCGCAAACACTAAGCCATGGCAGCGAGTAGGAAGTTGGGAGAAGATTGGAGGAAATTGGCGGAGTGGGAGAACCCGCAGCGGCGCAAAGAGTTGCACGGCGGCGGAGAGCTCTGTGACGGCGGAGAATCGAGGAGGCAGAAGGGGAAAGTGAAGCGGAAGGAGAAGAGGAAGTTACCGAGGGGTATTTATACCGCACCTCGGGTTACCGTTACGAATTGGAGTAGTGGGATCGATCGTGGCAATAAATCGTGCGGCATGGGGTCTGTGGCCGGTTAGAAACGCACACAGCGCGGAACGCGCACGTAACGGCCGCATTAGATCCCACGACGAGATCGTGGGCGATTACTGCGCGTGATGGGACATTACGAGCCAATGGGCCCACTCCGTGAAAACTGGGCGCGTGGCCTGTCAGGTCCTGGGCAGCGAGGCGTCGCGGTCCTGGATGCGTGACACGTGCCCAGTTGCGGCACGAAAAGCCGGATTGTGCTCTGCGCTGCAGAGATTCGATTGAAGAAATTCCCTAAGTCTTTTTACTCGGTTACAGAGAAGGAAGCTAGCTCTATCCGGAAGGGAGGAAACTCAAGGTACTCTTCAAAGTGCTACTCGGAGGTTTTACTCGGCATCGTGAAGCTCAAGGGCAATGTTGCCAAGATTGGGTTAAAGCTGGAAGGGCCCAGTGAACGAGTTCTCAGGACTCTACCAGCTTCGGGGACTGCTGTCGGGGGGTTACTCCCGAGTAGGGTAAAGGCAAGTGCTAAAGGCAAGGTCAAAAGAGAAGTTTGGTCGAGTAGCCGCCTACCCGGTACTCGTTACCCGGTCGACTGCTACTCGGTCTTGCACAAAAGATGGTCAGAAGGATGAATCCAGGAAGTCATGTTTGTTCGAATAGAAGAGCTGGTCCGAGTAAAACTGGCGGGAACCTACTCGGGCCAGAAGTCAAAGGAGCCGTTCTGACACCGAATCCCGCGTATCCCGGGTCCGTACTTGGCACTGTTCACAGCACTGTTCATCTGGGGACGGCGTGCCTGACAGCGACAGTGTGTCAGCAGGGCGTCGCAGGATAGGGGGGACCTACTCTGTGTTCGCACAGTGATAACAGACTGGTTACTTGGTTTTGCCCAACGAATTTCCGCATCAGGACAAGCTTAGAAGCCAAAGATGTCAGCGGGAACTCGGAAGAAGGACGGTGTGCACACGATGTCGACACTTGTTTGTATTTGGCTGTATCCGGCTGGGCACCGGGTATATAAGGTGCCCCGCCGCCTCCTGCGCGAACGACGAGGGTTGGGCTGGATCACACGTAGAGATTCTTGACCTAATTCTACCCGGAGAGAGAAGAGTGGCTACTCGGTAGCAAGAAGCATTGTACTGTGGCTACTCGGTGAGACACCAGAATACATAAAGAAAGGCAGGAGTAGGGGTTTTACCTCCTCACAAGGGCCCTGAGCCTGGGTAGATCGTGTTGTTTGCAGTGTTTGATCTTCACCTCACGCGTCTACTCGTCGCGTGATCCCTCCCCGAGCGCCTCCAGCATCCTTCGTCCCCACATCTTTAGCCATCCTATGGCATCTGCCGTGACACCACCACGACACAAACCATTTAAATTCACAAATTAAATTGGTTCAAACATGATTAAAATTTTGTTTCCATGCATGTATGAGATGACACAACACCACACACCCTATTGTAGCAAAAATTGGGATGTTACAAATCTACCCCCCTTACAAGAATCTCGTCCCGAGATTCCCGAAGGAGAAAGAAAGAAGGAACACCGATTTTGAACGATCTTCTCGAACCTTACTGCTCTCTTCTCGAAGAGATTGATCCGTAGCATCTTGAAGTATTGAACGGATACACCTTAGGTAAGAGGGAAACTCTTAGGAAATGATCTTCACGAAGATCGAGTATCCCATGGGTAACTCATGACAGGAATGTTCATAAAGAACTGTTGAGTTATCGTGCATGAAACACATCAAGGTAACAGAGGGAATAAAAGATGGTTTCAAGTTTATGGATGATGGTTCTTGAAAGGATTTAGAATATGAGCTTTGCACAAGACTTTAAATCCTTTTGGAGAAGAAAGGTTTAACAACTTGTGACATCGAGGTTTCTTCAAACAGAATACCAAATGGGAAGGATGGTCTTGAATATCACAATGTAATATCCGTAGACGAGGGAAAACACGAGAAAACACTGTAATCGTGCATCAGAGAGAATTTGATACAAAATCATGTTCACTCTTCGGAGTGGACACGGAAGATAATGGAACTTTCAACCATTCCATAACAACTTTCTTGAAATCCTTGTCAAGGATCGGGATGTTACTTCATGGTAGAAGATGAGTAACCACGGAATGTTGGAACACCGTGATTAAGGAAGAATTCTTGGTCACACCATAAGGATGGTTAACCAACGGGGATTAGAATACCGGAAGGAATAAGAATCTTTTTCCTGTTGTGGATTTGACGTAGCAACACGTTTACCACAAGGTTAAGATCCCATGGCTGAAGTAACTGACAAATTCACACAATGTGTGAGATGAACAAAACTTCAAGTATAACCAACTTGAAAAAGGGAACTGATCAAAGGTGGTTACAAAACACCACGAGATATTTTTCACGATGAACTTGTTTCCATTAAGACAAAGGTTTTGGAGGTTCAACGGAGAGATATTGGAAATATCAACTTCCAATTTACCCATGATGTTTTAGATACCGACAACAGGCTCGTGAGAAGCCTTCTATAGGTCATCAAGTGAAATTTGAACTTCGGTTCGGAAGAACGGGGAGGAAAACTTGTGAGAATAGGCCACACAGGAATTCTCATGGAGAGTGGCTGTTCTTACGGATTCAAGGGGATATGACATTAGGCCTTCCGGCTAATTGTGTCAACCACACATCAACCATGCCGGATTTTGAAAAGACCTAAGTAATAACCCTTGAGGAAAACACCAACCATTGTTGCTGCTTGAGATTCAGCTCTGGTTTGTGGGTAGATAACTCAGACTCGGTATATATGATCAAAGGGATTGCACCGGTTAACAACAAGATACATTTACTGGATTCTCAAGATACGAACTACAATGTCACACTCAAGAGGATGAGTGAGATTGCAGAACTCATCTATTAGCAACTTGCGAAAGACGGTTGCACCTACATGAACTACTTGCAAAAGAACACATCGGAGTCCTGGTTGGAGGGATGATTGCAAAGATAACGAAGTCCTTGGACTTCTTCTCTCAAGGAAAATCAGTCAGTGGCTTGGTGTGGATGCAAACTTCTTCAAATAAATGGAGGTAACAACCTACCATCTCAAGAATAGTCCACACACACATGACCGACTTGGAATTATTCCCGAAGGAATAAGAGAACTATACTCGAATCCATGGCGACAACTTTCACCACAAGCACACGAACCCGAGAAATTCACTTCGAACATGGAGAACACAACTACATGACGACACAAAGATGGTTCTCAAAGGTTTCCAACATTAGTGCCATGTGTTCAGCATGAACCTCTTGTAACTTGGTAGAAATAGGAATGTCATCGATGGGCTCGACAACACACTTATCAAAACACTCCAAGGAGAGGGATTCATATGATACATGAACAAGGCAGAACATTGGTCAGACCAAAGGACATGAAGGTGTACTCGGGCAAAACACCATGAGTGAAAACACCATCAAGATAGTCCTTGAATCTGGACTTGATCTGACGATAGCCTAAATCAGATCAAAGGTAAAATGACAGCATGTCCATTGAAGGGATACTATCATACTTCAACAGGATGAGAACTAGACATCCCATTCAAAAGGAACAAGTTAGGATGAACTTTTGTCTTTCAACTCTCCAAGTTATTTTTTATGCTCAACCAACTAATTCAGGGTGTCCAGCAAGGTTTCTTGGAGAAAAGAGTAATTCCAATTACCCTTTGTTTAAACATCACGGTCAGATGAAAACCTGGTGATACTTCTAGAAAGACAACCAGAATATCACAACCTACCGGTATGTCTTGGAGTTCGAAAGAAGTCTTGCTTTTCAAGGCAACTGATATGGTCTTGAGAGCTTTGGTATGAACCTAACTCTCTGACCAAGAATGTGCGCCATAATGAACAGATTTGGTGACACCGTCAACTTCAAACAGAGGCTGGGTGACCACTAGTGCTAAGAAAGATACATATGATTCTTAGATTTTTTTGGAGCAACAGGAATTGCTAGAATAGCTGATACACATGTCGATGAACAAACCCATCATTCTCAAGCATTCAAGCTTGGAGGAAGGGTGAGTGAAAATGTGTGAGAGCATCACTTCGCCAATGAGGCCATGAAACTCAACACAACCTCTTGATATAGAAGAGTCTGATACTCGAAGATGGAGCAGAACAGAAGCTATTGAAACTTCTTTATTCTGTGAATTACAAAACTTTGACCTGGTCCTAGAGATGAACGAGGTACTGGAGTTTGTTTCTCCTGACATCCCAAGGAGGAATGTTTTGACGGAAAACAAAAACAAATGCATTGGAAGGTCCAACACACATAAGCAACTTGATCTCCAAAGCGACGGAGGAAGATCTGAGAGCAACTAGAAGGTAGAAACATGCTCAGGAGAATTCCTAAGATCATGTTGACTGCACAGGGTAATACTCATTTGTAGAACCCATGCTAAGACGAGAGGTATAGCAGAGTCGAGAACAAGGATATGGGAATCATAAATAACACTCTTGTTGTGATCCCTTTTGGTTCCAAAGGAAAGCCTACGGCTATTGGAGCTGAGATTGCCTAGCCATCCTGACGTAGAAGATGTTCCTCAGGGTTAACAGAACGAGACTTGGGTTAAAGGTCAGCATCCTGTACTGATGGCGTGAGCATCACATGGTTATGACCACATGATTCAACCCACTGCAATTCAGCACATTCCGGGACCTTCGATTCAAGTCCAAGATTGAAAACTCAAAGGAAGGAGTAACTACTATCTGAGTGCCTTAGAGGACACTACGAGTAGCAATCACGGAGTATCTTTCCAAGAAGAAAAACATAGCTCTGGAAGTATTTGAGCAAAGGATAACGGATACATTCGAGATGGAAAGCAAATCTCGAGGTTCAAGATTTGGGACTTTGGAACATGAGTATGTGGAACCCACACAACTCTGAGGTATTAGGATGGAAAGAAAATCTCCCATTTGAAACGAGAGATAACGGAATATGAAACACACACGACTCTAGAAACTTAACACTGGGTCAACTTGGGTAAAGAACATCCTTGCCGAAGAAGGCACCTAGGTTTTGAATGACTAGAAGAGATAGCAAAACCTTTTCAAATCAAACCAGGTAAGGAGACCCAGAGTTAGAGCGATACCAGATAAGGAGTAAAAAGAATCCTAAGAAGGTTTTTCACAATCCATTTGAAGTTTCAAAGTAGTTTTCATAAACTCTAGACTCAACATCGACCAAGCAGTAAGGTTTTCCTACAGGCAGTCCTGCTCTGATACCATGACCTGTCACGACCCCGGACCCAGAGATATACATACTGTTATGTGCTCCTAGTCATGGACCCACAAGGGGTTCATGGTTACCAGCCCCGGCCACAACAAACAACGGCAGGCAGATTGGATTCATCGGCACGTAGTCCGGATCCCCAGTCTACTACTCCTTGTGTCCATGCTAGTCATAACCAACTATGCATATCAAAGTGTCCACGAATCGTATGAAACTGAAGGAAACAGGACCAAAGCTATACAGAGATGCTATGTGTCCAGAAAGTGCAACAACAATCGAGGGTTACTGGGGTTACCTCGCCCCAGGCCGATCACATCGGCAAGCGGGCTCGGACATGGATCATCGGCTCCACAACCCCTCGACTGCGACAACTATGCAGGCATAGCCAAAACTGTATAACAATGAGCTCGAAACCAACAACCGATCAAAGCAGTACTCTAAACATGAAGCTGTATTAAACAAGTGTTACTAGAGTATAGCTTACAAGCAGAGGTCACACGACCCAACATTACATCAGACAACGGAAGGCAAATTATGTTGCTAATCAACAAGAACCAAAAAGGCCTAAGAGGCCGCAACATAAGGCGACTGTTGGGAAAATGCCCTAGAGGCAATCATGTATGATGTAATTCCCAATGTATTCATAAATTTATTAAGTTGTCCTTGTTTTGAACATCTGATATATGTCATTGAATATGTGATTCGATTGTGGAACTATATATTCATGTTGTTCATACTAGATTTTCCTTGGTCATTAAGGTTGTGCTGGACACACACCCTAGACTAATGTGAGTGTTGGCTGATGACACGGTTCCACTTGTCATGGGCATGGTGATGCTATTCCAATGTTCACGGACTTGGCTAAAGAGTTTAGCAAAGTCGGACTGACCCACATTGAGATGCAACGATCAAGTCGTCATTTGCATGTCTCAATAAATGTAATCCTTAGACCTGAGATTGTCGCACAATCCGAGTTGTGGATCACCGACTTAGGTTCTGTTAAACGCTGTTTTGTGACAAGGCAGCTATAAAGGCAGAGTTCGGGTCGAATGAGAAGCAAGCTGCGTGATTTGGATAATCAAGATGGGATTTTGCCCCTCCGAATGGAGAGATATTCTCTGGGCCCTCTCGAGTGATATGATTCAGGAAGCATGGCCATGCACGACTCTGTTAAGTGTTAACTGTGTCTGTTGACTAAGAGTTAGTCAGATGAATCACATATCACGGATCGAGAAGAGAGTTGAACTATTAAAGGGATGACGATAAATCGCATATAGTTCGACAAGGTATATCGTGAGGCAAAAGGGACTAAGATGAATATCACATTGAAAGGTATGTCGTCATGACTCAATGGGACTTGGGAGTCGGCACGTTCTGCTAGGAGCCGCTACCGATTGATCGATTGAGAGTCGGACTCCAATCGTGTCCAAGTCGCCATGAGCCTGCAGGGTCGCACACTTAAGAGCGGGAGCAAGTATTGGTCGGGTTGGACCCGAACCGGAAATGGACTGATTTGTGAGTCAGACTCACAGAGGAAATGGGCCACAAGTGTTGTGAAGCCCACTACCATTCGCTATACAAAGAGGGGCGCAGGTTGCCCAGCGGGTACGTTAGTCGACTCTCATGCGTTGGGAACCCTAGCCCCACTCAGTCTAGCCGTCGCACCAGACCTAGCAGTCTGCCGTCGGAGCTCCTCCTCGTACGTGTGGATACCGGCAGAGGTGCTGTACGTTCAGCACTTCGATGTTCGCGGGATCGGATCGGCTAGATCGGATCATGGACTGCACTGCCCAGACACGCTTCATCGATAATCCGCAATCGCGCGTCTAGTGGTAATCATCATGGCCTTCTACCTCGGCTAGATCTTGGAAGTACCGCGTAGGAAAAAGTTTTGTTTATCTCTACGCGTCCCAACAGTGGTATCAGAGCGGTAGCTTCTGGTATTAGGCCCGAGATCCGTACATATGTGATATGTAGTTAGCGTTAGATGTGATCTAATTGCTGTTTTGGTGGTCGGTCTATGAGATAGATCGGTTTTGTACAAGGTTGATTGGATCAATCGTACTCGGGGTTAATAGATGATCTGGTTTCCGTGATCATACTGCTAAGGTCATGAAACAACTTACCCCTACCGGTCGGTTTCCGCCATCGGGGTATACCGTGACACATAAATCCAGTTGCGGTGATCGAAGATCAAAGAGTTTGATCGAATCGGAATCGGATCAGATTTTGACCGCCGGCTTCGCCCTGTCGTAGCGCCTTAGATGTCGTTGCGAGTTTCACAACGCCGGTAGACATCGTATCTATGCATAACTTGTTTTTGCAGGAAGTTGTGAATGGTATGGCTTATGTGCATGTGATGTGTGTAATCCATACATGATCTGCGTATCATGTTCTTGTCAACCGGCTGGAGCCTAGGTGCTGTCATTTTATTGTATACCGGCCTGCGTGTCGGATTCTCTATGTAATCTTGGATTTACTAGCTAGTGTAGCTTGTTGGAGAACCCGGTGACATGCAAGTCGATGTACAAGTCGGCTACATGGAGTAAGATGGCACGTGACAAGAGTTGGCACGAGTCGACTTACAAGCTTCGTGGAGATGGAGATCACCATGAAGAGAGCCATACCATTTCACATTATAATTGCTTTATTTGTGTTATTGTTATGTCTCTATTTACCTCTATTAATTTACATAGTTGGTAGATTTTAATCCCTCAAAGAAGGTCTAGTCGGTCGCCCCGCCAGTGCTGCACCATCACATGTCGGACATTCTTGGTAGTGGGCTCATAAAATTGAGGTGCTACCAATTCTTTCCGGTTAGGTGGGTTTCAGTCGGACTCTTACAAGCAGAAGCACTTGGTAATCTAGACGAGTCCATCACAACGGTTGTGGGGCTCGGGGCGAGGTAGGTTGGGAGCCGTGACATGTGATGCCACCCAACTAACAGGAGTCGTATTGGATACGATTGACAAAGTGTTGCCTACCTAGATCACTTGACGGCTAGCGGTGATGCTAAAGCTCACTAGTCGGCTTGCTTATTTAGGATCTTGAATCACTTAGCAACCATCGGAGGGGTGTTGGTTCTAGTGGGAGCATAAGTATTAAAGCGTTTAATATGCCTGCTCTTTTATGAATACATGTCTTAAGTGTTTTTGCATATTTTCTGTTGTAGATCAATGGCACCTAGCAACCTTCCTCAGTTGTCCACTTTTGCGTTGAGGTCAATCCTAGAGAAAGATAAGCTTAATGGAACTAATTTCACCAACTGGTATCGTAATCTGAGGATAGTCCTCAAGCATGACAAGAAAGAACATGTTCTAGAAACTCCACTTCCAGAAGAGCCAGATGACGATGAGACTGTCGCAGTCATGAATGCCTACCGTAAGACTAGAGATGAGTGTACGGAAATTAGCTGTCTTATGCTTGCACACATGGAACCGGACTTGCAGCAACAGTTCGAGAATGTTGAGGCCTACGATATGATCGAAAGCCTCAAAAGTATGTTCCAGGCTCAGGCAAAGACCGAGCGGTATCAAGTCTCTCAAGCTTTGTTGGGCTGTAAGCTGAAAGATGGCGATCCACTGAGTCCGCATGTAATCAAGATGATTGGTTACATTTAGTCTATGGATCGGCTGGGCGTCCCAATTAACGAAGAGTTCGCTACTGATATAATTCTGAACTCTCTTCCTAGTGCGTATGGTTCGTTCATCTCGAACTACCATATGCATGGTATGGATAAGAGTATCACTGAATTACATGAGATGCTCAAAACGGCAGAGGCTGATGTCAAGAAAGGCGCCAGTCAAGTGTTGATGGTGCAGAATAAGGCTAAGTTCAAGAAGAGTTCTTGGACTAAGAAGAAGAAGGATAAGTCAGGAGGTAGCGCCCATGGCCCTGTCCAGAGTGCTTCCTCAAAGACTAAGCCTTCTCCTACAGCCGGAGCCAATTTCTTCTATTGCAAGCAGGATGGCCACTGGAAGAGGAACTGCACCAAGTATTTGGCTGACAGAGCCAAGAGTGGAGGTATGACTTCCGACTCAGGTACACTTATGTGCAATGTTATAGACATTTATCTTGCTGATGCGCCTAATAGTTCTTGGGTATATGATACCGGATCAGTTATTCACTTATGCAACTCGTTGCAGGACTGGTAAGAACTAGGAGCGTGGCAAGACGAGAGGTTGATATTCGGGTCGGCAACAAGGCGAGAGTCGCTGCGTTGGAAGTCGGCACGATGCAACTTCATTTACCATCAGGATTTTTAATGGAGCTAAATAATTGTTATTATGTTCCAGTGCTTAGTCGAAACATTATTTCCGCCTCATATTTGATGAGACAAGGTTATGAGTCGAATATTAGAATAATGGTTGTTCTTTATATTTGAAAGATATGTTTCATGGCTTTGCACCCATTCAGAACGGGTTATTTATTTTGAATCTTGATAGTGAATCGGTCTATAACATAAATGTTAAAAGGTTGAAACCAAATGATCTGAATATGACTTACTTTTGGTACTGTCGGCTTGGTCATATAAGTTGGAAGCGCATGAAGAAGCTCCATGTTGATGGACTTCTAACTTCGTTTGACTTAGAGTCATTCGAGACATGCGAATCATGCCTACTAGGAAAAATGACCAAGACACCTTTTGCAAGGAGTTGTGAAAGGGCGTCCGACTTGATGGAACTAATACATAGTGATGTATGTGGTCCAATGAGCACGACAGCCAGAGGTGGTTATGAGTACTTCATTACCTTCACTGATGATTTGAGTAGGTATGGATATATCTATTTAATGAAACACAAGTCGGAAGTCTTTGAAAAGTTCAAGGAATTCCAGAGTGAGGTACAAAATCAACTCGGCAAGAAAATAAAGTTTCTACGGTCGGACCGTGGAGGCGAGTACATGAGCCATGAGTTTGATGACCATCTAAAGAGCTGTGGAATAGTTCCTCAACTCACTCCGCCGGGTACACCGCAGAGAAACGGTGTATCGGAACGGAGAAATCGGACCTTGTTGGACATGGTACGATCAATGATGAGTCAAACAGATATACCTTTATCATTTTGGGGTTATTGTCTAGAAACTGCAGCGTTCACACTAAACAGAGTACCATCAAAGTCAGTAGAGAAGACACCGCGTGAGATGTGGACTGACAAAAGGCCAAGTTTGTCTTTTCTTAAGATTTGGGGTTGTGAGGCATTTGTCAAGTGACTTCAGTCGGACAAGCTCACGCCCAAGTCGGATAAGTGTATTTTCGTGGGGTATCCGAGGGAAACCTTGGGGTACTACTTCTACAACCGGGAAGAGGGTAAAGTGTTTGTCGCTCGGAATGGTGTCTTCCTTGAGAAAGAGTTTCTCAGTCGGGAAGTCAGTGGGAGCACGGTGCAACTCGAAGAAATTCGAGAGGAACCATCTAGGGGCGAGTCGGCAATGGCATTGGAGGCTGAGCCGGTCGTGGTACCTACACCGGTAAAAACACCTGAACCACGGAGATACGCCAGATTACAAAATGCTCGTGATGTTTTACTGTTAGACAGTAATGAGCCGGCAACTTATTCGGAAGCGATGGTGGGATCTGATTCCGAGTCATGGCTTGGAGCCATGAGATCCGAGTTAAAGTCCATGGATGAAAACCAAGTTTGGAATTTGGTTGATCTGCCTGACGGTGCAAGACCCGTCGAGTGCAAATGGGTATTTAAGAAGAAAATTGATATGGATGGAAATATTTCCGTCTATAAAGCACGACTTGTCGCGAAGGGGTTCCGACAGGTTCAAGGAGTTGACTACGACGAGACATTCTCGCCTGTAGCGATGCTTAAATCAATTCAGATGATGTTAGCCATAGCAGCCTATTTCGACTATGAGATATGGCAGATGGATGTCAAGACGGCTTTCCTTAATGGAAATTTAACTGAGGACGTGTATATGATACAGCCCGAAGGTTTTGTCGATCCAGCTAACGCTGACAAGGTATGCAAACTTCAAAAATCCATTTATGGGTTGAAGCAAGCATCTCGGAGTTGGAACATTCGCTTTGATGAGGTAGTCAAATCGTTTGGCTTCATCAAGATCGATCATGATTCTTGTTTATACAAGAAGTTTAGTGGGAGCAAAGTAAACTTTCTAATCTTATATGTGGATGACATATTGCTGATTGGAAATGATGTCATGATGTTGCAAGAAACCAAAGAGTCATTGGAAAGGAGTTTCTCAATGAAGGATTTGGGTGAGGCGACTTACATATTAGGAATTAGGATCTATAGAGATAGATCAAGGCGGCTCATTGGATTGAGTCAGAGTACATATCTGGACAAAGTTTTGAAGAAATTCAAAATGGAAGAGTCCAAGAAGGGATTCTTACCGATGTCCCATGGCATAAAACTTGGCAAGACTCAGTGTCCTTCGACGAATGATGAGCGAAGTCGGATGAGTGTGATCCCGTATGCTTCGGCAATCGGATCCATCATGTATGCCATGATTTGTACTAGGCCAGATGTTTCCTATGCTCTAAGTGTTACGAGCAGATACCAGGCTGACCCTGGCGAAGCCCACTGGGCAGCGGTTAAAAACATCCTTAAGTACTTGAGAAATACTAAGGAAATGTTCCTAGTTTATGGAGGTGATGAGGAATTCAGCGTAAAGGGTTACATCGATGCAAGTTATCTCACCGACTCAGATGATTCTCATTCGCAATCTGGATACGTGTTCGTGATGAACGGAGGGGCTGTGAGCTGGAAGAGTTCCAAGCAAGATACGGTGTCTGCATCTACAACAGAGGCTGAGTATATTGCTGCCTCAGAGGCGGCAAAGGAAGGTGTTTGGATCAGGAACCTCCTGATAGATCTTGGTGTGGTTCAGGGCGCGTCCAATTCTTTGGACGTATATTGTGACAACAATGGTGCTATCGCACAAGCCAAGGAACCTAGACAACACCAGAAGAACAAACATATACTCATGCGGTACCACCTCATTCGCCAGTTTGTCGAACAAGGTGATATCAAGTTATGCAAAGTACACACGGATGCAAACATTGCAGATCCGTTGACAAAGGCGCTACCACAACCTAAGCATGAGGCGCACACGAGAGGCATGGGCATTCGATGCCTAGGCATATGATGCCAGGATGATTGACTCTAGTGCAAGTGGGAGACTGTTGGGAATATGCCCTAGAGGCAATCATGTATGATGTAATTCCCAATGTATTCATAAATTTATTAAGTTGTCCTTGTTTTGAACATCTGATATATGTCATTGAATATGTGATTCGATTGTGGAACTATATATTCATGTTGTTCATACTAGATTGTCCTTGGTCATTAAGGTTGTGCTGGACACACACCCTAGACTAATGTGAGTGTTGGCTGATGACACGATTCCACTTGTCATGGGCATGGTGATGCTATTCCAACGTTCACGGACTTGGCTAAAGAGTTTAGCAAAGTCGTACTGACCCACATTGAGATGCAACAATCAAGTCGTCATTTGCATGTCTCAATCAATGTAATCCTTATACCTGAGATTGTCGCACAATCCGAGTTGTGGATCACCGACTTAGGTTCTGTTAAACGCTGTTTTGTGACAAGGCAGCTATAAAGGCAGAGTTCAGGTCAAATGAGAAGCAAGCTGCGTGATGTGGATAATCAAGATGGGATTTTGCCCCTCCGAATGGAGAGATATTCTCTGGGCCCTCTCGAGTGATATGATTCAGGAAGCATGGCCATGCGCGACTCAGTTAAGTGTTAACTGTGTCTGTTGACTAAGAGTTAGTCAGATGAATCACATATCACGGACTCCAATCGAGAGTCGGACTCCAATCGTGTCCAAGTCGCCATGAGCCTGCAGGGCGCACACTTAAGAGCGGGAGCAAGTATTGGTCGGGTTGGACCCAAACCGGAAATGGACTGATTTGTGAGTCGGACTCACGGAGGAAATGGGCCACAAGTGTTGTGAAGCCCACTACCATTCGCTATACAAAGAGGGGCGCAGGTTGCCCAGCGGGTACGTTAGTCGACTCCCATGCGTTGGGAACCCTAGCCCCACTCAGTCCAGCCGTCGCACCAGACCTAGCAGTCTGCCGTCGGAGCTCCTCCTCGTACGTGTGAATACTGGCAGAGGTGCTGTACGTTCAGCACTTCGACGTTCGCGGGATCGGATCGGCTGGATCGGATCGTGGACTGCACTGCCCCGACGCGCTTCATCGATAATCCGCAACCGCGCGTCTAGTGGTAATCATCGTGGCCTTCTACCTCGGCTAGATCTTGGAAGTACCGCGTAGGAAAAAGTTTTGTTTATCTCTACGCGTCCTAACAGCGACGTCCCAGCCCATAGATTCCAGGCTGCTACCTGGGAACCCCAAACTACTCGTCGATGTCCACGCTGAATCATCACCGAAGTGACGAACTCCACCTGAACGAAAATTAAGCAAACCTGAGTACGGGAGGTACTCAACAAGACTTAGTTAACCTATTATATATCTGCTGGTTTCAGAAAGGGTTTTATGAAGGCTGTTTTGCGTAAAGCAATCTTTGTTTTCCAAGTCGAGGAAGAGTAGCACGTCTCAAAGAATGTTTTCAAAACAGATGAGAAGCTCACTACTGTAATCATCATCTTTTAAAACCACCAATATCAATTCCCAGCATCTCACATGCTACAAGGATCACCCCTCTCGGCATCTCCGAGGAGGCATCCTTCAAACATTACCTCCATGCTTTGTCAACATCTTTTACGCCACGTTTAGGTTATCTATGGTCTTTGCCTTCACCAAGTCGTCCTTAACCGTGGACACGACTTTTCAAAAAGATTGCCCCGCAGGGATGTACACTTTACCCACACGTACCATCCGACTCTTAGCGCCACATGTACATTCTTCCATGGAACGCGGCAGAGGGTGGCTGGCCACGACCTTTACCTTACACGACCCTACCCATGAGTCAACCCAAGACAGGGCCACCCCGTCAACAGGGAGTTGGCCATCCTCCTGACGGCACCTGTCTCTGTGAGGCGGGGTCAAGATCCGTGTACGTCCATCACTTGGCCCCGGTCACGCCCTAGCGGAGCATTTTGTTTTCAAAACCGTTTAAAAGGTTTTATTTACGGTGCTGAATGGAAGTCTCAAACTACGTGACTCATGGATCTGGCCAAACAAGTTAGTTGGTCGAGCGCGGTTACTTAGACCCCGCGTGTGGTTGCACGCTCAGTCTTGGCTTCCGCTCGAGACCGTAATCCTAGGGTTGGCGAGTATAGGACGAACAACCACTTCCCAAGTGGCCTCCCATACAAGCCTTAGTCAAGTTATCCACACATTGGTCATCTCACCACGTCATCATATCATACTAGGTTATCGCAGCTCTGATTCATCAACCGGATGGAGCAGAGGTAACAAACATGTATGACTAAGCGAAGCAGATATGAGGCTCTGGCGATGCGCACAAGCAAATCTATGGCGGCTAGGAGCAGTGGATCAGGATATTGAGGCAATGCAGTATATAGGTGAACTATATCTACTAGCATCAAATACTTTGGAATCGAATGCAAAGTACGAGATTCAAATGTTGTTCGAAAGCATATATGAGCAGATAAGAGGTTATGCTTGCCTTGGTTATAAGAAAACCAATTGAAAAGTCTTCTGGAATAAGTGCTTGACTTGTCGGTTAAGATCAAGTATTCACCATTGGATTGCTGGCCTTCTCTTCGGAGTCACGTTCTACCGTGGGGGAAATAACACCGAAAAGAAGAATAACAATCAACACATGGCATCGATGCAATGCGCAATATGTATGCATGAGCAAATTAATGCACTGAAATAAAGCCCTAAACATGCTCGATGAGTTGCTAGGGTTCATATGTCAGTTTTGCAATTTTACTGAAATTATCCCGAAATAGACCCCGGAGGGGCAATTCGGACGATTCTGAAAGTGAGTACAAGTTAAAGTGCTCAAATGGGTTTGAAAACACCATAAACAGATTGCATTTATCATTTTGATAAATTTGGTATATAAATTTTAATTTTCTAATTTAAATGAATAAAAACTTATTTTTTCTATTTTTATTGAATTAAACAACATTAAATAATGTTCAAAAATGAAGTGTGTCAAACATGTATGAAAATGACATTTTTGGAAAGAGTACATTTTTCTGATCACTCCCATATTTTTATTATATTTTTCTGACTTATATTTTTATAGATATTGATTTTCTAAAATTTAACCATTTTCTGTAATGAGTAAACAGTAGAGGCCCACGTGTCAAATAACATTTTCATATAAAAGAAAAAACAGGAAAATGGCGCGTGACTTGGGCATGACGTCATGGTGACGTCATCCCGAGGCCAAATGCTCACGGATGCGACGCAATCCGCTGATTTCGCGCGTGAGGTACGAATCAAATTATACCACGGGGCAGAGGAAGTTGTGCTGGTTCTAGGGGTGGTCACGGCTGACCAAAAGGTCGCCGGAGCGCTCGCCGGTAAGCTCGGGCGCGGCGGCGGTTGGTGGCCGGCGGCAACAGACAGTTGCGGAGGGGGAGGGAGGAAAAGGAGTGGTCCGGGAGGACCCTGGGCTCACTTCGAACGTGAAGGAGGAGTCGACGAGGCCGGAGGAGCGGCGCACACGCCGGAATCGGCGGAGGCTCACCGGCCGGAGGCGGGGAAGACGGGCTCGATCCCGACGGTTGGCGCTCTTCCGGCAAGCGAGGTTCTTACAGGAGGGAGTGGAGACCACGGCGGATGCACGGGGATGCTCGTTGGGACTCGGAAGTGCCCAGGAAGACGGCGGCGAGCGGCGGCCCGGGAGCTAGGGTATCGGCCGACAGAGAGAAATTACAGGGAGAGAGAGGGTACTGCGAGGAGGAGCGTCGATCGGGACGTCTCTGGGGGTTATCCGCAGCGAGGGAAAGAAGCAGGAGGTGGCAGCAACGGCCTCGGCGGATCGGCCACGCAGGTGGTCTTTCTGGCCAAAGGAAGAAGAAGGAAAAGAAAAGGGGCCTTTTCGGTAACCCCCTGTAATTTTAGGAATTTGCAAAATGGTCCTTCTTTTAATGAAACAGGACAGAAAATAGAGGTTTTGGGGGCCTTTTTGCAAACAGAAAATTTGGCAAAAATACTTTTTGAAAAGCTCACAAAATTTCCAACCTAACCATGTTTTGCTTTGGTGTGTTTGAAATATTTTTCAATACAACATTTTGGAAACCATTTAAAGTACTATCATGGGATTTTCTCAAACCATTTAAATTCACAAATTAAATTGGTTCAAACATGATTAAAATTTTGTTTCCATGCATGTATGAGATGACACAACACCACACACCCTATTGTAGCAAAAATTGGGATGTTACAGATACACCGTTTCTCTGCGGTGTACCCGGCGGAGTGAGTTGAGGAACTATTCCACAAATCTTTAGATGGTCATCAAACTCATGGCTCAAGTACTCGCCTCCACGGTCCGACCGCAGAAACTTTATTTTCTTGCCGAGTTGATTTTGTACCCCACTCTGGAATTCCTTGAATTTCTCAAAGGCTTCCGACTTGTGTTTCATTAAGTAGATATATCCATACCTACTCAAATCATCAGTGAAGGTAATGAAGTACTCATAACCACCTCTGGCTGTCGTGCTCATTGGACCACATACATCATTATGTATTAGTTCCAACAAGTCGGACGCCCTTTTACAACTCCTTGCAAAAGGTGTCTTGGTCATTTTGTCTAATAGGCATGATTCACATGTCTCGAACGACTCTAAGTCGAACGAAGTTAGAAGTCCATCATCATGGAGCTTCTTCATGCGCTTCCAACTTATATGACCAACCCGACAATGCCAAAAGTAAGTCATATTCAGACTATTTGCTTTTAACCTTTTAACATTTATGTTATAGACCGATTCACTATCAAGATTCAAAATAAATAACCTGTTCTGAACGGGTGCAAAGCCATGAAACATATCTTTCAAATATAAAGAACAACCATTATTCTTAATATTCGACTCATAATCTTGTCTCATCAAACATGAGGCGGAAATAATGTTTCGACTAAGCACTGGAACATAATAACAATTATTCAATTCCATTAAAAATCCTGAAGGTAAATGAAGTTGCATCGTGCCGACTTCCAACGCAGCGACTCTCGCCTTGTTGCCGACCCGAATATCAACCTCTCCTCTTGCCACGCTACTAGTTCTTACCAGTCCCTGCAACGAGTTGCATATATGAATAACTGATCCAGTATCATATACCCAAGAACTATTAGGCGCATCAGCAAGATAAATGTCTATAACATTGCACACAAGCGTACCTGAGTTGGAAGTCACACCTCCACTCTTGGCTCTGTCAGCCAAATACTTGGTGCAGTTCCTCTTCCAGTGGCCATCCTGCTTGCAATAGAAGCAGTTGCCTCCGGCTGTAGGAGATGGCTTAGTCTTTGAGGAAGCACTCTGGACAGGGCCATGGGCGCTACCTCCTGACTTATCCTTCTTCTTCTTAGTCCAAGAACGTTTCTTGAACTTAGCCTTATTCTGCACCATCAACACTTGACTGGCGCCTTTCTTAAGATCAGCCTCTGCCGTTTTGAGCATCCCATGTAATTCAGTGATCTTCTTATCCATACCATGCATGTGGTAGTTCGAAATGAACGGACCATACGCACTAGGAAGAGAGTTCATAATTATATCAGTAGCGAACTCTTCGTTAATTGGGAAGCCCAGCCGATCCAGAGACTGCACGTAACCAGTCATCTTGATTACATGTGGACTCAGTGGATCACCGTCTTTAAGCTTACAGCCTAGCAAAGCTTGAGAGACTTGATTCCTCTCGGTCTTTGCCCGAGCCTGGAACATACTTTTGAGTCTTTCGATCATATCGTAGGCCTCAACATTCTCGAACTGCTGCTGCAAGTCCGGTTCCATGTGTGCAAGCATAAGACAGCTAATTTCCGTAGACTCATCTCTAGTCTTACGGTAGGCATTCATGACAGCGACAGTCGCATCATCATCAGGCTCGTCTGGAAGTGGAGTTTCTAGAACATGTTCTTTCTTGTCATGCATGAGGACTATCCTCAGATTACGGTACCAGTTGGTGAAATTAGTTCCATTAACCTTATCTTTCTCTACGATTGACCTCAACGCAAAAGTGGACAACTAAGGAAGGTTGCTAGGTGCCATTGATCTACAACAGAAAATATGCAAAACACTTAAGACATGTATTCATAAAAGAGCAGTCATATTAAACGCTTTAATACTTATGCTCCCACTAGAACCAACACCCCTCCGATGATTGCTAAGTGATTCAAGATCCGAAATAAGCAAACCGACTAGTGATCTTTAGCATCACCGCTCGCTGTCAAGTGATCTAGGTAGGCAACACCTTGCCAATCGTCGACTCTTGTTAGTTGGGTGGCATCACATTCCCCGGCTCCCAACCTTCCTCGCCCCGAGCCCCACAACCGTTGTGATGGACTCGTCTAGATTACCAAGTGCTTCCGCTTGTAAGAGTCCGACTCAAACCCACCTAATCGGAAAGAATTGGTAGCACCTCAATTTCATGAGCCCATTACCGAATGTCCGACTTGTGATGGTGCAGCACTGGCGGGGAGACCGACTAGACCTTCTTTGAGGGATTAAAATCTACCAATTATCTAAATAGAGGTAAATACAGACATAACAATAACACAAATAAAGCAATTATAATGTGAAATGGTATGGCTCTCTTCATGGTGATCTCCATCTCCACAAAGCTTGTAAGTCGACTCGTGCCAACTCTTGTCACGTGCCATCTTATTCCATGTAGCCGACTTGTACATCGACTTGCATGTCACCGGGTTCTCCAACAAGCAACACTAGCTAGTAAATCAAAGATTACATAGAGAATCCGACACGCAGGCCGGTATACAATAAAATGACATCACCTAGCCTCCAGCCGGCTGACAAAAACATGATACGCAGATCATGTATGGATTACACACATCACATGCATATAAGCCATACCATTCACAACTTCCTGCAAAAACAAGTTATGCATAGATACAATATCTATCGGTGTTGTGAAACTCGTAATGATATCTAAGGCGCTACGATAGGGCGAAGCCGGCGGTCCCACTAGCCGGATAGCGGGCGGGGATCGAAGGGGCAGCGCCCGACGATTTTGGAAAACGCAGATCTCATCTGCATTCCGAACATGGATTTCTTCATCGGATAAAACAGTTTTACCCAAATCTGATCCGTATTCCGATTCGATCAAACTCTTTGATCTTCGATCACCACAGCTAGATTTATGTGTCACGGTATACCCCGATGGCGAAAACCGACCGGTAGGGGTAAGTTGTTCCACGATCTTAGCAATATGATCACGGAAACCAGATCATCCATTACCCCAAGTACGATTGATCCAATTAACCTTGTACAAAACCGATCTATCTCATAGAACGACCACCAAAACAACAATTAGATCACATCTAACGCTAACTACATATCACATATGTGCGGATCTCGGGCCTAAAACCAGAAGCTACCGCTCTGATACTACTGTTGGAACGCGTGGAGATAAACAAAACTTTTTCCTACGCGGTACTTCCAAGATCTAGCCGACGTAGAAGGCCACGAGTATTAGCACTAGACGCGCAGGTGCGGATTATCGATGCAGCGCGTCGGGGCAGTGCAGTCCCACGATCCGATCTAGCCGATCCAATCCCACGAACGTCGAAGTGCTGAACGTACAGCACCTCTGCCGGTATCCACACGTACGAGGAGGAGCTCCGACGGCGGACTGCTAGGTCCGGTGCGACGGCTGGACTAAGTGGGGCTAGGGTTCCCAACGCATGGGAGAGAAGTAACGTGCCCGCTGGGCAACCTGCGCCCTCTTTATATAGCGAGTGGTAGTGGGCTTCACAACGCTTGTGGAACATTCCCTCTGTGAGTCCGATTCACAAAACCCAGTCCATTTCCGGTTCGGGTCCAACCCAACCAATACATTTGCTCCCGCTCTTAAGTGTGCGACCCTGCAGGCTCATGGCGACTTGGACACGATTGGAGTCCGACTCTCAATCGATCAATGGGTAGCGGCTCCTAGCAGAATGTAACATCCCAAGTATGAAAAACCACCCCTAGCATGTTTGTTTCTTGTTTACTTAAAGTATTGCATCATATCATCATGTTGTTGCATTTGTTTCTTATTTGTTGCATTTGTTTTTCCCTGTTTTCACCATTCAAATTTAAACTTTATTCAAACAATTATTTCATACTTGCTCTGTTACAACCTTTTAAATAAAATTCTCAAACAAAAACAACCAATTTGTTTTCCTTTTATTCCATAATGATCACTTATTAAAATGATGGTTTTAAATCAATCTTTTAATTCCAAATCACATTTAAATTTCAACCAAATGCATCAAAGAGAACCACTTTGAAATTATGAATATTATCTAATCCAATCAACTACTTTGTTCCAATTAAGTAATAGGGTTCACCCTATAAATATGTTGTTTTCAATAATATTCTTTCAATACTTAAAAATTCACCCAATTTTGGTTTAAATCCCAAACAGCAAATAAACTTGAAAACTTTGGAAAATAAAAGTTAGTTGTTAGTTGCTATTGGAAAAAACTAACCTAACCATATTTTTTCCAAATTTTTACTAACTTAAAAACTTACCTTTTCTTCCATTTTGTTTTCTGCAAAAAAAACGTAAAACAAAACAGAAAAGGAAAAAGGATTTTACCTGCGCAGGGGGGAGGGGAACCAAAGTGGCCCAGCCCACTTACCTCCCGCAGCGGCCCGATACCCCTTCGCTGGCCGCCCCCGTCGTCTTTTCCTGTACGGCTCGAAATCGGAGCGTGCCACGGCGGCAGCCATCGCCACCGACGGCCACCCATCGACGTCTGTGCCTATATATCCCCCTACGGACCGCGCGCCGCCAACCCTAGCCCTAGGTATCCTGTTCCCCTCATTTCCGCCGCCGATTGCATCTCCTCGTCGCGTTTCCATCTTCTCTGTCACCCACCGGAGTTCCGCCGCCTGAATCCGCCATGATCGCCGCCAATCCACCGAGCCACTCCCCCACCTAGCTACTGGAAACGAACGCCCACGGTCCCCTCTTCTGATTGCACACCGGAGGGAGCACGGAGAGCCACCACAGACGCGCCGCCGTCCTCGTCCGCGCCGCTGCTGTCGCCGTCACGCCGTCGTCATCGCGCCTCTGCAACATCTGCAACGGTGGTGAGCTCACCGTCTCCTCCTTCCTCTCTGTTGCTTGCACACGCACGCATCCATCACCCCACGGCACCACAACAGCATCCACGAGCACTACCACGTTGTTCCCCGCCGGCGATCTTCGATCTCTGTCAGATGTTCCGAACCGAGCGCGTCAGTTAACTTCAGTTAACGCAGATCTGAACGTTACCTTTGCTGCATCGCTTACTCTGTCAAAACAGACGAGCCACCGCAGTGGTAGCACTGCTCTGAATCTTGCGCGAGGTCCTGTGTTCGATCCCTCGCGCCCGCGGAAATAAACCAACTTTTTTCCCCGCGGCTGACAGGCAGGGCCCACCTGTCTGTGGCCCTGACTGCCACACCAGCGCGCGGGCACGCCACGCTGGCCCCAGGCCCACGGGCAGTGGCAGTGGCTAGGTTACAGTGCGGTAGCAAATGTTTTTAAACGTTTCTGTTTTAAAAACTAATCCTTTTAAATTGCAGAATAGTCCCTAAAATGAAAACCTTAATAACTTTTAATCTATAACTCTAAATAATAAAAGTTAAATATGTTTGTTGTTCTAAATTAAATTGTCTATCCAACTATGCCATTTGTTTCCTGTTTTGAATTTTCAAAATGCAATTCAAATTTGAATTCAAATAGTTCAATTGTATTTTGCTAAATTGCATAACTAAATCATAATAAATCCAAATCATGCA
This sequence comes from Alopecurus myosuroides, assembly GCA_028641055.1. NCBI lineage: Eukaryota > Viridiplantae > Streptophyta > Magnoliopsida > Poales > Poaceae > Alopecurus > Alopecurus myosuroides. The sequence goes on from CM054063.1 coordinate 14,153,680, forward strand.
AATAAAATATGTTTTCAATGCTATTTCAAATAACCTATTCAAATATAAATTTTGTTTCATGGTTTGAATAATTTAAATTCCTTGAACAATTTAAACCTTATTTAAATCATTTAAAATTGCTAAAATCATAACTTGCTCAATTTAAATTATTTTTGAACATGCAAAATATGTTTTCAAACCACCAAAGTATAAACTTTTCAAATGTGAACTTGAATTTATGTTTGGAGCAAGTAAAATTCAAATAAAAATTCAAACTTGTTTTAAATTCATTTAAAACTTGTTTAATATTGTCTAAGTCATAATAAATTCATCCTAATGCCTTTTTCAATATTTGAAACATGTAATCCACCCAAAATTTCATGATCTTTTCAAATATGAAATTTGTTATCTGTTTTGCACAAACTACCTTGGTGAAAACAACAAATACTTGTGTGTCACCTTTAAGGAACCAAAAATTCCTTAACTTAATAATAAATTTCTAAATTGGTAAACCCTATTTTAAATTGGTTCTATTGTTGTTATTTTGTTATTTTCCTCATCCATGCATCATACTAATCCACCTTCACCTGTTGATTAGTTGGAAAACAAATAATCTAACCAAAATCCATGGGCTTTTCATATGCAACTCAAAATTGCATATGTGTAACATCCCTGATTTTTGGAAAGTCCAAAAATCACTAAAAATTGAAAATTTTTGTTTTCATGTTTTGCAAGTCACCAAAAACCAAATAAGATGCAAGAAACAAAAGGAAATAATACATATTCAATGAAATTGAATTTTACCAATCCAATTATGCCTTGTTCCTTAAACCCTAAAACCTTATTAAAAAATAAAAATAAGTTTCTTTATATAATGGGAATATCTTTTATTAACAAACCTTTACCTAAAATGTTTACAACTCCAATATTAATTTAAAGTTATTTTATGGCATCAAAAATCAAAGATTTATAACCCTTAATAAACTTCTAGGCCTCAAAAGTATTTGATGAGAATAAAATTATTAATAATAACTTTTAGTTGTTATTCCAAGTTTTAAACATAAAGGTGTGAAAATAAAAATGCATTGCTTGATAATAACATAAAAGAGGGTTTTGAAAACAATATCATGACTTGTGGTTTTATTCAAAAATTTATTGATCAACAATATTAATTAATTGATATGAACTAATTAAATAACATTAAGTTACTATTAGTAAATCCTTCATATCCTAAAATTATAAAATTGAAAGTAGTTTTAAAATGGCTTTCCAAAAATAATATATGACATGTAAAATACCTTTGAAATTTTATTTAGATAATAACATCAATTTATTATTCTCTAAATTTTAAAATGGCCTTAAAGTATTATTAGTGTTTTATTTATATTTCAAAATAGAAAATTGTGAAAACAAGATGAAATGACTTTCAAAAATATGTTTCTACATTTAGAATACCACTGAAATTATAATTGACCAATAACTATGATTTTTAAAATTTATAAATTAAAAATCACATTAAGTAACTATTCATGTTTTCATCATATTCTAAAGTTATAAAAGATGAAAACACTTTAAATTGGTTTTGGAAAATAGTATTTGATCTTTATAAAGAGACTGAAATATTATTTGACCAATATTCATATTTCATAATTTTCTAAATTAAAAATGACATTAAGTGATATTAAGGATTTATTCATATTTCGCAAAATTCAAAATTTGGAATGTGTTCAAAGTTGACCAAAAATGTTATTAGTTGATATATATTTCAATTACAAAATTTTAGAAATTTATTTGAGGTATTTTGGATAGAGAAAACAGAAGTTATTAAGGAATTAAGAAAACAGAAAAAAAACAAATGATGACGTCATTGATGACATCATGTCGTCTTCAACTTTCAGAAACAGAACCTGCCCCATTTCCTCCTGAAATTTCGCCCATCGATTAATCATCATTAAGGCAATTAAAATCGTGCCCGAACCCCGCACCTTAAAGCCCTTCCTCCCCTGTTCTTTTCCCCTTGCTCCCTTCTGTTATACCGCAGCCAAGATCCCACAATCTCTCGCCGGAGTGCTCACTGTCCGCCGCCGTACGAGCTCATTACCGGCCGCCTTGGTGAGTTTCCGCCGCCCACTTCAGTCCTTCTCGAATCCCCAGGGCCCCGTGCACCCTTTAAGATATTTTCTCGTTTGTTTTGCCTTGCCAATCGACGCCGCCAAGTTCGTCCGTGCGTCACCGAAGTGGCGCCGTCTCCGGCCGCATCTAGGCGCCACTCTCGGAAGCGAGGGAGCGCGCCATCGCCACCACCCTCTTCTCCATGTCGCGCTGAGTGTCCCCGTGATCTTCCCCGAGCCCGAGGACCCCCGTAGCGCCGTCGCTGTCCACGACTGCAGCGCCGGCCGCCGTCTCGACATTCTCCGGCGGAAAACTCCGGTAAGCCACCCTCCTCTCTCCGGTGGACGTTGGATCTTTTTTTGACGCGTAGGATTAGATCTGACGGGAAAGGGTATGCCGCTGTTAGATCTGATCTGGACGGTCCCCGTTAAACCACTTACCGAAAGGGTATCGACGAATAGGATTGCGCCAAGTCAGCAGCGCGCCGATTTGCTATCCGCCGCTCGGCGCAGCACGTAAACGGCCCAGGCCCACTCCCTGTCTGCCGCACCGTGCGACAGATAAGCCATTTTCGGCCCAGCCAGTGTCTGATTTTATTTCCGAATAGAAAATAGAATTGTAATTTTGCAGATTAGCCCCTAGAACTTTGAACCATCATAACTTTTTTTACCACTTGGCCAAATTTAGCAATCTTGGAATTTTTGAAAATCCCTTGACATCTAGAAACTTTTGGCACTGACCAAATTCAAATCTGACAAACTTAAATTGGTTCAAATTCAAATATGCTTGTTTGATGAAATTTGGCATAATTCAAATTCTACAAATCCAAAAATTGTAAATAAAATATAATTGGAAACCTTAGGATGTGTACTTTCATATCCTCTGTCCCAAAATAAAGATTGAACTGATTAAAATTGATTTTAGAATTATATGGCCATTTGAGCAAATTTGACTTAGTTTAAATTCTATAAATAATTTTAATATGTTTTCTTAAGCAATGTTGCTCCATATGGCAATCTTAATCCATAGAAACCAGTGCCATAGAATTTTGGACACATATGAGCCATACCCATGAATTTTAGGCCAAGTTATCACACACATGTTTCACACCATATTAAAAATGACTGAGGAAATATTTTGCTTAAGTGAGTCTATGTGTGTATGGCTATATGAAACCAAGGCTAAGTCCTTAGTGAAGTTTCAACTTATACTTAGCCAACAAATAAACCTAAAAACAATAGTACAAATGTTTCCATCAACTTCTTTTCTCCCCCTGCTTGCTTCAAGATTTCACCAAGTTGGGATTTGTGAGAACCATGAAGTGCAAAGGAGGACTTAACCATCTAGAGATTTTTCAACATGAAGATAGAAGACCAATGAAGGAACTTAGCAAATAAAACAAACTTCAGAAGCAATCTCCAAGAAGTGGAAGCACTTAGAAGACTAAACCCCTTTCTCCCTAAGTCTTTTCCTTCCCTTTTCTATTCTTCTCCTTTCAACCTGGTGGCAACATGAAGAGCTACAAGGAAGATCAATGAAGAAGTTTTGAAGAGAAGACTTAGACTCCACAACAACTAGAAGCAACTCAAGAAGTACAAGTGTGAAGAAATTCAGTAGAAAGCATCTCCCTCTCTCTTTCTATCCTTCTTCTTAAATTTTCTTTCAAATTAACTTAGTGGTATTTGTGCCCATCCCATACCTAAACCAAGTAGTGAAGATCATGAAGAATTATCAAGTACAAGAGAAGCTTCACAACAAGGAGGAAACTATAATAGAAGCATGAAGATGAACTTCAAGAAGACAAGCATGTGAAGACTAGAAGCAATTCATACAAGTTGAAGAATAACAAGTTGTTTTTGTCCAACCATTGACCCAAATGGAAAACCAAAGACTTAGTAATATTTTCCCTTTGATGATGAAGTTAGTAGACCTACCCTACCCACAATGGAAAATACTAACATAATCACTTAAATATTTTTGAAGGTGAATATGACCAAGTGTTGCATGTATTACTTTAGTTGAAGAAGTAATATGTTTATTCTAAGTGAACTCTTGGAACTTCCTCGACAAGTATGATTATAATAAAGTTAATTTTCTACAAACTCAACCTAGTCCTTTCCAAGTAAACCCTTGGAAACTCCATAACAATGTATTGAACCATTATGGAATGAATCTTTCAAAACTCAAACCTTGACCTTGTCCTAGCCAACTGGGTCCAACTCCTTTGTTATGTTATTTGCTATGTTTACTTTCTCCACCTATGTGTTTGATTGCTAGGATGCTTGTTTATTTTGTTATTGTGTTTTCAATGAAATAGATTGTACGGAGAGCAACGATCTTTTGTGAAGAGAGTGTGATATCTTCACCAACTTCAACAAGGCAAGTAACACACCATCAACTACCCATTATTTTCTATATATGCATTAGTTGATTTTAAGTAGTATGCATGATAGGAAATTTTACTAAGTTATACTATGCTATGCTATTATCCTAGTAGTGTGTAGCCATCCCTTTGACCTTGTTATTTTGATAGCCTTAGAATTTACTAGGTGCTATGCAATGTTACAAATTGTTTTACTAGATGTTGAGGAAAAATCCTAAGTATAACTAATGAATGAACCACCTGGGTGGAAGTGGTAAGACTGGGTTATGTTGAGTGTTTCCTCAGGGCCCTTATCTAAGGGTTATTCCACTTGAGGTTGTCACTTGCGGATGGCCACCCAGGAACAAAGAGATTACTATGTCCTTCTAAGTTTAGTAGCTTCCCGTGCAGCCTTTAGTCATATGGGCTCTGTCTTGATCAACTAAGTTGAATGAACTCACTAGGTTTACAAGCAGATGTAGCATAATTATAGGTGGAACGGGTAAGCCAAACGGTGGTGGAATTTCTTCTGAAAGATCTCGTCTCAATCTTCTCCTTTCCTTAATGCACTCAGGGTGTATAGGATGTTTGGGCTGATTTGAGTCTGAAGGTGAAAGTGCACAAACTCTGCAGAGTCAACAAACTAAGATCTTAGCCGTGTCCCCGGTTATGGACAACTATGAGCAGCTGGACAAGGATTGACGGAAGAATCTCATCATCAATTTCAATAAGTAAATTTTTGACCAAGTGAAAAGTATTGTGGTGCTTGGATCTTAATCCAATGTTGCCACCCTTTTGAAAAGAAAAGCTTGTTTTACAAAAGTGATAGGAGAAAACTGGCTTTATGCAAACTTAGCCTAAACTCCACTCAGCCAAATAAGCATGTAGTATTAGTCTTGCCATTTATATCCACCATAGTGTTACTTGCCAATACATTAAATTGTATTGACTCCCTTGTGGCTGCATATTCCATATTGCAGATATTTCTGAAGACGAGTGAGGATTTCGTTTAGGATCTCGAAACTATCGCCAACATGTTTTGCCTGTGGCACATGAAGAAGATGGGCTCAATGTTGTACTATGTTTTCCGCTGTATTTCTTTCTTTTCTGCTAGTCTTCTAAGACTATGCAAGTTGTAATCCTATTTTGTAAAGACTGGATCATGCGATGTAATAGAATTTGATGCATTTGCATGATATTTCATTTTGTACTGTGGTGCTAGCATTTGATCCAGGGACTAGCACAATAACACAGGTATTCCATCTTTATTAAAAGTTGGGATGCTACAATATGTGTCCATTTAAATTGTGTTACCATGTCAATTAGTTTATTTTGATGCATCTATTAACTTGACATGCATCATCCCATGATTGTGCACTATGCCATGATATTGATTGTTTATTTTCCTGTATTGTTTGTTTGCTTCTTCTCGGATAGACGACGACGTTGAGACCGACGATCTTTACGACACCCCTTCTGAGGATCTAGCCCAGTACCCGGCTACTGAGTTTGCAGGCAAGTTATCACTCACATGAACCATTGTGTTCCTTTCAACATTGGTTACCGATACTCTCCGTTGTCTATTTCTGCTAGCCATATGTATCGTTGCTTCTGTTATGAACCTATCACATGATACCCTGAACCCTGATATTGCCTCACCTCCACTCCCATCACCCCTTGGTTGAGCCCGTGTCTTACTAGCATGCTTAGGGTTGTTTTGCTCGAGTCTGTTATCAGTTACTTTCTGTTATCATATCTGTTTATATTCTGGGGCTCGATGTTAACAACAACCTGTTAATTTGAGGTATTAATAATTTGCTGATAAGGCACCGGCAGGAGGCCCGGCGTGGTTTTGAGGCCTGCTAGTGTCGACCCTAATAGGAAAAGGGTCTTGTCTACTGATCCATGATGAGCGCACTATCCGCATGTGGGAAGCGTGTATGGGCGCCCCCCTCAATTTGATTCGATTCGCATCTCGTCCAAATCACCACACTTAGTTCGGGATTTCCATTTGATGCACGCATATGCAGGTACGAACCCGAGGCCAGGGTGGAACTTTTGTAGTCGGCATTTAGGGCGGCGTGGTCTTCCAGTGCTATGAGGGTCCCCTTTTCTTCGTGGGGCTCGATTAGCCGCGCACGCACAGCACGTGGTGCTTTGGGCTTGATGCGAAGAAGAGTTGAGTTGTGTAGAGTGCCTCTCTTGGTGGAAGTGCATTTCCATCCTGGCGGGATATTCTTACGTGTACGGCCAAATTGGTGCACCCCTGCAGGGATAAATCTTCTCGAGAAGCCGTGTTTTCCGCGGTTATGGTTGACTTGGTGAAAGTACTGGCTAACAAGTACTCAGAACAACTTACACCTAACTAATGATAACTTGACTAGTAATAGGCTTATTGACACAACAATTTGATCCATCATTAATCCAACTGTGTGAGTTATCCTCGGATCGCTTCTTTGGATAAGGGGCGAGATCCAGGATGGGTTTGTTTGGTGGTTAGCTATAATTGGTTACGATACGCTATCTTATCCCCTTTCTGATAGCCGGAAGTTGTAGTTTGTTCTGTAGTTGGTTAGTGCAGCCAGTTGCAGCATGTTTTATCCCCTTTCTTCCGTTGATCCCAAGGCATCTGTGCTTGGTGTTGACGGGCTACATTTTGGTGAACTGTGAGTCTTGCTTGCCAGTACGTTTATGTACTGACCCCTTTGGGGCTGTGGTTTCCACAGACTACGCTTACGAGGATCCCCGTGACGGCTACTACGTGGAGTTTGACGAGGCTGCTGACGAGTAGGTAGCGGACCCGGGCAGGATCCGAGACATCGTGGATGGGCTCTGTTTTCTTTTTCATTCCCGGCTTCTTAAGCCTATTTGGATTTGTCTGTACTCAGACCCTTTGAATGCTTCCGCTGAGTTGTAATGATGTTATGTTGGGACATGTGTCCTCTGGATGATTGTATTTGCTATTCTCTGCCCTAGTGAGGGCCAGTTGTAACTTATTTCAATCTTTTGTGTCTTAGAGATAGGTTGTGTTATCATCTTGTTCAAAAGCCGTTGACGTGCCATGTGTGTATGGTATGAAGTACGTCAATGGTAGTGTCCTGATTTCTACGGGATAGTTTACATCGACGGTGAACAGTAACGATTGGTTGTCACACATAAGTGTTGGCCTACTCGTAAGAGGACGCGGGTGCCGGTAAGCCCCGTAATCCAATCAAAATACTGTTCAGTTCGTACGGTGAGTATCCTCTAGAAGTCCGGGTGCGACAAATGGTATCAGAGCCTGTCTGCCTGTAGGATCCCTTTTACTGGTCGCAGTTGAGTCTAGAAACTATTTTGTAGCTATATAGGAAAAATGAAACGTGAGAGTAGGAATTCTGCCATTTTTCTTCTTTCCCCACCCACCCACCCTTTTCTGGTAAGGAAGTGCAACGTTGTTTTCTGTTCTCACCTAAACTTTCAAGTTAGGATTTCTCGAATCCTGGTTTCTCTAGGATAGTTATATCTACTAGACCATAGGAATGGAGGTGGTTGTGACATGATTTATCATGTTGCCTACTCATGATTGAGAACGGAGGCGTGTAAGCCCCGGAAGCAAATCCTCTATTCCTTAAGCAGTAGATATTGATCCTTTAGAAGCCCGGATGGGTTTTTCCGTAGTACCTCAGGAGTTTTTGGTCTCGTGTTTCCCGTTGTTGCTTCGATATCCTGTTCTTCTCAACATCCTTTTCGTCCGTTAAAACCTTGTTGTTGCTTTCCACTTCAGTTCTCTACCGGCGTCTAATCAAAACTTCCCCGATCATCTGCAGATGGATCTCAGGTTCTACCCGCAGGTGGTTCGGATGACTCGTTGCGAGAGCACTGCCGGTTATCCGGAGATGCTGAGAGACATGGTCAATTATCTGGGGTTCCGTTGGGCACCAGAGTACCAGGTCTACGAGCAGCAGCGGGAGTTTGACCAGACCTACTACCAGGCTATCGTCTACATTCTGTCAGATGATGGCATGAGCGTCGTCCACCACTACGAGGCAGTAGGTTCCACAGTGGATATGGCCGTGCAGCAGGCAGCTTACGTGAGTCTCATCGTCCTTCGTGCCGACTACTGGGGATTTGACGATTCTATCTATCGCCACATCCCCCGTGGTTACATCACTTCGGAGGGAGCTCATTTCACCCTCTACGACAACCTGGATGTCTACGAGCATGATAACACCAGTCTGCACACCACCGCTCAGTTCGTGAGGCACAGTGACGCCGTTGCCACCACACTGTCTCAGGAGTTGGCTTCCGTCAGAGAGCAGCTCTACCTTGCTTTGACTCGTCTGGCGACGTACACCACAGACTTTGTTGGAGATGAGCGCTTTGCACGCTTCGATCAGCCAGTTGGTCGTCGTCTGCCAGATGCTGGAGGTTACGAGCCGATCAGAGGTCCACTCCTCAACCTCGGAGCTGGATACACTGGGATTCCACGCTTTGGAGCACAGGGAGTCGACGCTATGTACTTCACCACACCTAGAGTCTCTCTCAGGCCATGTCAGATCTATGTGGACCGTCGTTCTACCTACTTCCGTGGGCCTCCTCCTCACCGTATCTCTCGTCGTACCACTCACCGCCGTCCTGCATGATGAGCATGGGAGTACCGATGTATCCATTCATAGCTATGTTTAGTTATCCTTTGGCTTTCGAACCATGTAATGGTGTGTTGGATATTCTGATGTATTTGAACATGTGATGATGTACCTGTTGGTTATCTATTCATGCGTCGGAATAATCTATCTTTCGGTTACCAAGTCTATCCTTTTCTATTGTTGTGCTAAAATGCATGTCTATTCAGGATGCCGCCAACAAGGAGCAACCCGCCTGAGCCACCTCCGATCACGGAGCTGTTGACTCAGATGACTCAGGTCGTGACGCAGATGGCCCAGATCCAGGCTAACCAGCACAACAACCAGAATGCTCCGCGAGTCAGCATCAAGGAGTTTCTGAGTCTGGGGCCGAGAGCTTTTGTGGCAACACGGGAGCCTCTGGATGCTGATGACTGGATCAGGGAGATGGCCAGGGCTCTGGACATTTCTCACGTTGCTGAGGAGGACAAAGTCAAGTATGCCACCTACCTACTGAAGGGTCAGGCAGCTACCTGGTGGGAGAACTACCAGACCATGAGAGCTGGATACCCAATCACCTGGGGTTGTTTCAAGGATGCCTTCCTGAAGCACCACCTCCCAGATGGTCTCATGGAAAGGATGCGTGAAGAGTTCTGCTCTCTTAAGCAGGGCAAGCTGGACGTCATTGGCTACCAGAATGAGTTCAATCGCCTCGCTCGTTATGCTGGTGATGAGGTGTCCACTGAGACCAAGAAGATGGCAAGGTTCCGCCGAGGTTTTAACCCGGAACTCAAGTACGCCCTCACCAACATCAAGTGCAAAGCCTTCGAGGAGCTCGTGAACACCGCGCTCAATGAGGAAAATGGGCGCAAGGCGTTCGAAGAGTCGCGCAAGCACTCGCGTGAGGGTGGTTCCTCCTCCAACATGACCACCCCTCCGCAGAAGCGCCGTATCTGGGTGCCAAATGGTGCTGTCACTAGGGCTCCATATGCCCAAGCTTCTCAAGACTTCGCTTCCCGCCCACCCAACCCAGCTCAGATGCAGGCTCAGAGGTTCTCAATGGGGCAGCCAAGGCCAGATGCACCTCGTGTCGTCACTTGCTACAAATGCAAGCAGACTGGACACTATGCTGATAAGTGCACTCAGAGGCAGCTACCTCCACCACCTCCTCGCCCCAACACCAACCAGGCAATGGTGCGTGCTCCTCCGGCTAAAGCCTTCAACTCCAACAACAGGCCTGTCGGGAGGACCGCGAGGGTGAATCATATCAAGGCCGACAAAGCTGAGGAAGCTGCTGACGTCGTTCTCGGTACATTCCCCGTTAACTCTAACCCAGCTAAAGTGTTGTTTGATACCGGAGCATCGCATTCTTTCGTGTCAAAGATCTTTGCGACAGCAGTTAAACTACCTTTTGTTGGTTTGGGTTCCCCGCTAGTAGTAAACTCCCCTGGAGCAACTATGCAAACTTCCAAGATCAGTCATGAGAATCAGATTCTAATTGGAGGTCATATATTCCTTGCTTCCCTCATTCTGCTTGGCAATTCTGAAATTGATGTCATTCTTGGCATGGATTGGTTGAAGGCCAATAAAGCTACGATTGATTGTGCTCAGAAGTCAATAACTCTGTTCCACCCTTCCGGCCAGATAGTCTATTATCCAAATGAATCAAGTTCTGATCAGCTGTACACCCTCGATGCTAAACCTCTACCTCTACTTGAAAATGTTCCGGTGGTTTGTGAATTCCCTGACGTCTTTCCAGAAGAGTTGCCAGGGATGCCTCCGGACAGAGCAGTTGAGTTCGTGATCGAGCTTGAACCAGGTACTGCTCCAATCTCTAAGCATCCATACAAGATAGCTCCCCCTGAACTGAAATTGTTGAAGGAGCAAATCGATATGTACATGGAGAAAGGTTACATTCAGCCTAGTTCCTCCGCTTGGGGTTGCCCAACTCTGTTCGTTGCCAAGAAGGATCAAACAAAAAGACTCGTGGTTGACTATCGTCCTCTCAACGAGAAAACCATCAAAAACAAGTATCCAATTCCTCGTATCGATGATCTTTTTGATCAACTTGCTGGAGCCTCAATATTCTCAAAGTTGGACTTGAGGATGGGTTACCATCAAATAAAAATCAGAAAGGAAGATATTCCAAAAACAACTTTCACCACTCGGTACGGTCTATATGAATACATCGTCATGTCCTTTGGTCTCACCAATGCACCGACGACATTCTCAAGACTCATGAATTCTGTCTTCCATGAATACCTCGAAAAATTCGTTGTGGTATATCTTGATGACATTCTGGTCTACTCAAAATCCGAGGAAGAGCATGGAGAACACCTTCGTCTCACTCTCATGAAACTTCGCGAGCATCGTCTGTATGCCAAGTTCTCCAAATGTGAGTTCTGGATTCCAGAAGTTGCTTACCTTGGTCATGTCATCTCTGCCAAGGGCATAGCCATTGATCCAGAAAAGGTTAAAGCAATTGTTGATTGGAAACCTCCTAAGACGGTAAAACAAGTTAGAAGCTTTCTTGGCTTGGCTAGCTATTGCCGTCGTTTCGTCCAAAACTTTTCCAAGATTGCCAAACCTCTCACTGATCTCACAAAGAAGGACAAGAAGTTCGTTTGGTCTCCACAGTGTGATGAGAGTTTCAATCTCCTGAAGACTAAACTCACTTCTACCCCAGTTCTGGTTGGCCCAGATACTACCAAACCTTTCCAGATATTCTGCGATGCATCTCTCCAAGGCCTAGGTGCAGTTCTTATGCAAGAACGTCAAGTTGTGGCTTATGCTTCACGTCAGTTGAACCCACATGAGCAAAACTATCCCACACATGACCTAGAACTTGCAGCAGTTGTGTTTGCCCTCAAGAAATGGAGACAATACTTGTTGGGTAACCGCACTGAAATCTTTTCCGATCATAAGAGTCTGAAATACATCTTCACTCAACCAGATCTAAACCTCAGGCAAAGGAGATTGATTGAAAAGATTAAAGACTTTGATCTCACCATTTCTTACACTCCAGGCAAGGCTAATGTTATGGCCGATGCTCTCAGTCGCAAGTCGTATTGCAATAATCTCATGATCATGGAAAGCCAACCTCCACTTCATGAAGAATTCCAGAAGCTGAACCTTGGTCTTGTTCCTCAAGGCTATCTTGCTAGCTTGACAGACAGTCCAACTCTCGAGGACAAGATTCGTTTTGAACAACTTCGTGATGCTGAAATCAAGAAGATGGTAGAACACATCAAAGAAGGCAAGGAGAAATTCAAGTCCTTCTCAGTTGATGACAAAGGAACTGTGTTCTTTGAAGGACGCATTGCAGTTCCTCAAGTTCAAAGTCTCAAAGATATCATTCTCAAGGAGGCTCATGAAACTCCTCTATCCATTCACCCTGGAAGTACAAAGATGTACCAGGATCTTAAGACACTGTATTGGTGGCCTGGCATGAAACGTGAAATTGCTCAATACGTTTCTGAATGCGACGTTTGTCAACGTGTTAAGGCAGTCCATCAGAAAACAGCCGGTCTACTCCAACCTCTGAAAATTCCTGAGTGGAAGTGGGACATGATTGAAATGGACTTCGTCACTGGTTTTCCAAAGTCCAAGAAGGGCAACGATGCAATCTTCGTTGTTATTGATCGTCTCACTAAAGTAGCTCACTTCTTTGCTGTCAAGGAAACAATCTCAGCTAGCCAGTTAGCAGAGCTCTACACAGCAAAGATCGTTCCTCTTCATGGTGTTCCATTGGAAATAAGCTCAGACCGTGGAAGTATCTTCACTTCTCATTTCTGGAAGAGTTTTCAAGAAGCATTGGGCACCAAACTTCTTTTCAGCACAACTTATCACCCTCAGTCTCAAGGGCAAGTCGAAAGAGTCAATCAGATTCTCGAGGATATGCTCAGAGCATGTGGTATCTCCTTTGGCATGAAATGGGAGGATTGCCTTCCATATGCTGAATTCTCCTACAACAACAACTACCAGGCAAGCCTAGGCATGGCACCATTTGAAGCACTCTATGGCCGCAGATGCAGGAGTCCAATCAATTGGTCTGGAGCTGGTGAACGTTCACTCTTAGGCCCTAACATTGTTAAGGAAGCCGAGGAGAAAGTTCGTATCATTCGTGACAACCTCATGATTGCTCAGTCTCGTCAGAAGAGTTACTATGACAGCAAGCACAGGGATATGGTCTATGCTCCTGGTGACAAAGCATATCTCCGTGTAACTCCCCTCAGAGGCACTCATCGTTTCGGTGTGAAAGGAAAGCTTGCACCAAGATACATTGTTCCTTTCAACATTCTCTCAAGGCGTGCAGAAAATGCCTATCGTCTTGAACTTCCAGAAAAGCTATCCAAGGTGCACGATGTGTTCCACGTGTCACAGCTCAAGAAGTGTTTCAAAGATCGAGATCGTGCAGTTGATCATGATTCCATTGAACTGCAAGATGATCTATCTTATGAGGAGCACCCTGTTCGTATTCTCGATGAGACCGAGCGTAAGACTCGCAACAAGAGCACAAAGTTCTTGAAAGTGCAGTGGTCGCATCATTCCGATAAAGAGGCAACGTGGGAGACCGAAGAGGATCTTCGCAAGAAGTATCCGGACCTTTTCATTTCTCAGTAGGAATCTCGGGGCGCGATTCCTTCAAGGGGGGGGGGGCGTTTTGTAACATCCCAAGTATGAAAAACCACCCCTAGCATGTTTGTTTCTTGTTTACTTAAAGTATTGCATCATATCATCATGTTGTTGCATTTGTTTCTTATTTGTTGCATTTGTTTTTCCCTGTTTTCACCATTCAAATTTAAACTTTATTCAAACAATTATTTCATACTTGCTCTGCTACAACCTTTTAAATAAAATTCTCAAACAAAAACAACCAATTTGTTTTCCTTTTATTCCATAATGATCACTTATTAAAATGATGGTTTTAAATCAATCTTTTAATTCCAAATCACATTTAAATTTCAACCAAATGCATCAAACAGAACCACTTTGAAATTATGAATATTATCTAATCCAATCAACTACTTTGTTCCAATTAAGTAATAGGGTTCACCCTATAAATATGTTGTTTTCAATAATATTCTTTCAATACTTAAAAATTCACCCAATTTTGGTTTAAATCCCAAACAGCAAATAAACTTGAAAACTTTCGAAAATAAAAGTTAGTTGTTAGTTGCTATTGGAAAAAACTAACCTAACCATATTTTTTCCAAATTTTTACTAACTTAAAAACTTACCTTTTCTTCCATTTTGTTTTCTGCAAAAAAAAAAAAGTAAAACAAAACAGAAAAGGAAAAAGGATTTTACCTGCGCAGGGGGGGGGGGAACCAAAGTGGCCCAGCCCACTTACCTCCCGCAGCGGCCCGATACCCCTTCGCTGGCCGCCCCCGTCGTCTTTTCCTGTACGGCTCGAAATCGGAGCGTGCCACGGCGGCAGCCATCGCCACCGACGGCCACCCATCGACGTCCGTGCCTATATATCCCCCTACGGACCGCGCGCCGCCAACCCTAGCCCTAGGTATCCTGTTCCCCTCATTTCCGCCGCCGATTGCATCTCCTCGTCGCGTTTCCATCTTCTCTTTCACCCACCGGAGTTCCGCCGCCTGAATCCGCCATGATCGCCGCCAATCCACCGAGCCACTCCTCCACCTAGATACTGGAAACGAACGCCCACGGTCCCCTCTTCTGATTGCACACCGGAGGGAGCACGGAGAGCCAACACAGACGCGCCGCCGTCCTCGTCCGCGCCGCTGCTGTCGCCGTCACGCCGTCGTCATCGCGCCTCTGCAACATCTGCAACGGTGGTGAGCTCACCGTCTCCTCCTTCCTCTCTGTTGCTTGCACACGCACGCATCCATCACCCCACGGCACCACAGCAGCATCCACGAGCACTACCACGTTGTTCCCCGCCGGCGATCTTCGATCTCTGTCAGATGTTCCGAACCGAGCGCGTCAGTTAACTTCAGTTAACGCAGATCTGAACGTTACCTTTGCTGCATCACTTACTCTGTCAAAACAGACGATCCACCGCAGTGGTAGCACTGCTCTGAATCTTGCGCGAGGTCCTGTGTTCGATCCCTCGCGCCCGCGGAAATAAACCAACTTTTTTCCCCGCGGCTGACAGGCAGGGCCCACCTGTCTGTGGCCCTGACTGCCACACCAGCGCGCGGGCACGCCACGCTGGCCCCAGGCCCACGGGCAGTGGCAGTGGCTAGGTTACAGTGCGGTAGCAAATGTTTTTAAACGTTTCTGTTTTAAAAACTAATCCTTTTAAATTGCAGAATAGTCCCTAAAATGAAAACCTTAATAACTTTTAATCTATAACTCTAAATAATAAAAGTTAAATATGTTTGTTGTTCTAAATTAAATTGTCTATCCAACTATGCCATTTGTTTCCTGTTCTGAATTTTCAAAATGCAATTCAAATTTGAATTCAAATAGTTCAATTGTATTTTGCTAAATTGCATAACTAAATCATAATAAATCCAAATCATGCAAATAAAATATGTTTTCAATGCTATTTCAAATAACCTATTCAAATATAAATTTTGTTTCATGGTTTGAATAATTTAAATTGCTTGAACAATTTAAACCTTATTTAAATCATTTAAAATTGCTAAAATCATAACTTGCTCAATTTAAATTATTTTTGAACATGCAAAATATGTTTTCAAACCACCAAAGTATAAACTTTTCAAATGTGAACTTGAATTTATGTTTGGAACAAGTAAAATTCAAATAAAAATTCAAACTTGTTTTAAATTCATTTAAAACTTGTTTAATATTGTCTAAGTCATAATAAATTCATCCTAATGCCTTTTTCAATATTTGAAACATGTAATCCACCCAAAATTTCATGATCTTTTCAAATATGAAATTTGTTATCTGTTTTGCACAAACTACCTTGGTGAAAACAACAAATACTTGTGTGTCACCTTTAAGGAACCAAAAATTCCTTAACTTAATAATAAATTTCTAAATTGGTAAACCCTATTTTAAATTGGTTCTATTGTTGTTATTTTGTTGTTTTCCTCATCCATGCATCATACTAATCCACCTTCACCCGTTGATTAGTTGGAAAACAAATAATCTGACCAAAATCCATGGGCTTTTCATATGCAACTCAAAATTGCATATGTGTCCATTTAAATTGTGTTACCATGTCAATTAGTTTATTTTGATGCATCTATTAACTTGACATGCATCATCCCATGATTGTGCACTATGCCATGATATTGATTGTTTATTTTCCTGTATTGTTTGTTTGCTTCTTCTCGGATAGACGACGACGTTGAGACCGACGATCTTTACGACACCCCTTCTGAGGATCTAGCCCAGTACCCGGCTACTGAGTTTGCAGGCAAGTTATCACTCACATGAACCATTGTGTTCCTTTCAACATTGGTTACCGATACTCTCCGTTGTCTATTTCTGCTAGCCATATGTATCGTTGCTTCTGTTACGAACCTATCACATGATACCCTGAACCCTGATATTGCCTCACCTCCACTCCCATCACCCCTTGGTTGAGCCTGTGTCTTACTAGCATGCTTAGGGTTGTTTTGCTCGAGTCTGTTATCAGTTACTTTCTGTTATCATACTGTTTATATTCTGGGGCTCGATGTTAACAACAACCTGTTAATTTGAGGTATTAATAATTTACTGATAAGGCACCGGCAGGAGGCCCGGCGTGGTTTTGAGGCCTGCTAGTGTCGACCCTAATAGGAAAAGGGTCTTGTCTACTGATCCATGATGAGCGCACTATCCGCATGTGGGAAGCGTGTATGGGCGCCCCCCTCAATTTGATTCGATTCACATCTCGTCCAAATCACCACACTTAGTTCGGGCTTTCCATTTGATGCACGCATATGCAGGTACGAACCCGAGGCCAGGGTGGAACTTTTGTAGTCGGCATTTAGGGCGGCGTGGTCTTCCAGTGCTATGAGGGTCCCCTTTTCTTCGTGGGGCTCGATTAGCCGCGCACGCACAGCACGTGGTGCTTTGGGCTTGATGCGAAGAAGAGTTGAGTTGTGTAGAGTGCCTCGCTTGGTGGAAGTGCATTTCCATCCTGGCGGGATATTCTTACGTGTACGGCCAAATTGGTGCACCCCTGCAGGGATAAATCTTCTCGAGAAGCCGTGTTTTCCGCGGTTATGGTTGACTTGGTGAAAGTACTGGCTAACAAGTACTCAGAACAACTTACACCTAACTAATGATAACTTGACTAGTAATAGGCTTATTGACACAACAATTTGATCCATCATTAATCCAACTGTGTGAGTTATCCTCGGATCGCTTCTTTGGATAAGGGGCGAGATCCAGGATGGGTTTGTTTGGTGGTTAGCTATAATTGGTTACGATACGCTATCTTATCCCCTTTCTGATAGCCGGAAGTTGTAGTTTGTTCTGTAGTTGGTTAGTGCAGCCAGTTGCAGCATCTTTTATCCCCTTTCTTCCGTTGATCCCAAGGCATCTGTGCTTGGTGTTGACGGGCTACATTTTGGTGAACTGTGAGTCTTGCTTGCCAGTACGTTTATGTACTGACCCCTTTGGGGATGTGGTTTCCGCAGACTACGCTTACGAGGATCCCCGTGACGGCTACTACGTGGAGTTTGACGAGGCTGCTGACGAGTAGGTAGCGGACCCGGGCAGGATCCGAGACATCGTGGATGGGCTCCGTTTTCTTTTTCATTCCCGGCTTCTTAAGCCTATTTGGATTTGTCTGTACTCAGACCCTTTGAATGCTTCCGCTGAGTTGTAATGATGTTATGTTGGGACATGTGTCCTCTGGATGATTGTATTTGCCATTCTCTGCCCTAGTGAGGGCCAGTTGCAACTTATTTCAATCTTTTGTGTCTTAGAGATAGGTTGTGTTATCATCTTGTTCAAAAGCCGTTGACGTACCATGTGTGTATGGTATGAAGTACGTCAATGGTAGTGTCCTGATTTCTACGGGATAGTTTACATCGACGGTGAAAAGTAACGATTGGTTGTCACACATAAGTGTTGGCCTACTCGTAAGAGGACGCGGGTGCCGGTAAGCCCCGTAATCCAATCAAAATACTGTTCAGTTCGTACGGTGAGTATCCTCTAGAAGTCCGGGTGCGACACAGAACGTGCCGACTCCCAAGTCCCATTGAGTCATGACGACATACTTTTCAATGTGATATTCATCTTAGTCCCTTTTGCCTCACGATATACCTTGTCGAACTATAGGAGATTTATCGTCATCCCTTAAATAGTTTGACTCTCTTCTCGATCCGTGATATGTGATTCATCTGACTAACTCTTAGTCAACAGACACAGTTAACACTTAACTGAGTCGCGCATGGCCATGCTTCCTGAATCATATCACTCGAGAGGGCCCAGAGAATATCTCTCCATTCGGAGGGGCAAAATCCCATCTTGATTATCCACATCACGCAGCTTGCTTCTCATTCGACCCGAACTCTGCCTTTATAGCTGCCTTGTCACAGAACAATGTTTGACAGAACCTAAGTCGGTGATCCACAACTCGGATTGTGCGACAACCTCAGGTCTAAGGATTACATTGATTGAGACATGCAAATGACGACTTGCTCGTTGCATCTCAATATGGGTCAGTCCGACTTGCTAAACTCTTTAGGCAAGTCTGTGAACGTTGGAATGGCATCACCATGCCCATGACAAGTGGAACCGTGTCATCAGCCAACACTCACATTAGTCTAGGGTGTGTGTCCAGCACAACCTTAATGACCAAGGACAATTAGTATGAACAACATGAATACATAGTTCCACAATCGAATCACATATTCAATGACATATATCAGATGTTCAAACCAAAGGACAACTTAATAACTTTATGAATACATTGGGAATAACATCATACATGATTGCCTCTAGGGCATATTCCCAACATATGGTCCGCTATCCATATGGCTTCGAACCTTTATAAGCCCACTTCAGTTGCGAACATATTCGGTAACTGGTTAAATGGGATAGATAAATGTTTCAATACTATTATTAGGGTAGGATCGCTTGCCGTTATTTGGTCACTCTGGCTATGTAGGAATGACAAGATTTTCAATGATAAAAACTTTTCTCGTATGCAGGTTTTATTCCGATGCACATGTATTCTCCGTTCGTGGTCCACATTACAGCGGCCGGAGTTTCGAGGCCTTTTTACGGAGGCGTCTGCACGGCTGGAGCAGGTGGCGAGGGATATTTTTTATCCTATATAGATTGCCGCTTGATCTACGGATAGCAGCTCCATAGCGACGACTGTCTACGTCTGCAGGATTTGTTTAGACTTGTCGTCTTTTTTCCTTTTATGTTTTAATGGATTTTTGCTGTGTCCATCTCTTGATGCAGAGACCGGGTGTAATGCTTAAACCTTTTAAGTAATAAAAACCCTTTATCAAAAACAAAACAAAAACGTGTCGTTCTGATATCTTGTTGCTTTCCCACATCCTTTGCATGGTGCAAACCACCACGGTTGGTATGGACTAAGCCTTGTTGTTACCGAGGCAATGTAAATATCATCCTGGATTAAAATAAATAGTATCTATTAATTTAGCAACTAATGAACTTCCAAAAAAAAGTACAAGGAGTGACTACTAATTTATACTAATTCGCCTGAACTTTCTATTGAGGTATATTAGTTTGTGATTTCTAGGTACAGAAAATAACAATTCCTAGCAACCTATATGACATCATGTGCTTCTAATTTATTGGTAAGAAAATGGAAACATATCTGGTGTATAAAGTGCTACCATTTAATCTTACTCTTTTCTAGACCAGCATTGTGGAGATATATAAACAATAGCAAATGTAGAACAAATAACGTTATGCAAATCGAGAAGAATACATTTTGTTTGAGACTCAGTGGCCTACTTAATCACATCAAGGTATGATTTACTAATGATCGAACTATCATTATTTTAACTAGCAGCTAGGGACAGGTAGGTGAGAGCGCTCCCCCCCCTCCGCCGCGTGCCACTCGGCTGCGGCGTCCACCCTCACCGCGCCGGCGACCTCACCCCTTCCCCAGCCTCTCCCCTCTCCCCCCTCTCTTCTCCCCGGCCCCATGGACTCCCCGTCGGATGACTCACGGCGGTGGGGGGACATGTCCGACGAGGAGGAGGAGACGGGCTCCTTCCGCTCCTACTGCGAGGTGCTGCGTAGCGGGTCGCCGCCGGAGATGACGCGCTCCCCCTCCCCGGAGCCGGTGTCGTCTCGCGCTGGGCTCCCCTCGGCGATACCTGCGGCGCAAGGCTCCGGCGTCCCTCCACCCGCGCGGTCGGGCCCTCTCCGCGGCGCAGCTCCACCACCCTCGGGCCCTCGACCTTGGCTGCTCGGCGATGGAGGCGGCAGCAAGCGACGATGGTAGCTTCCTGCGCAGGTCATCCGGGATGACCTCCCACGCGACCTCGCCGGCTGCTGCTTCAATTGCACGCAGCCGGGGCACATCTCCCGCGACTGCACCGGGGAACTCGTCTGCCTCAAGTGCAAGAAACCGGGCCACCGTGCGAGGGAGTGCACGGAGCGGCGACCGGCGCAAGTGGACCTGCGAGCTCAGTTGGGGCCCCGGGCCGTGGAGCCGCCGCGCGGGCGCCAAACGCCGATGAAGGAGCGCCTCGACTGGAGGGCGCGCACCCCGCCGCCAGCGGTGGAGCAAGGGCGCTCGAGGCAGGCCCCCGTTGCTGGGCGTGGAACGGCTTTCCCGCCGGAGGCGGCGCGCCGTGCTGCTGTGGGCTTGGGGAGGCGGAGGCCAGAGGCATGGAGGTGGCTGGTGCAAGCTTGGCTGATTTCCCGCCACTGCCTGCCCGTCGAGAGGAGGTCGGGTCCTCTGGAACGCGGCGTCCCAAGGAGGCTGGCCGCGAGCGGCCGGAGCGCGCGGCCCCGGTGGTGGAGACGCCGGTGGCACCCGAGCTGCGACCCCGCCGCATCTTCCTACCACGCTCCGAGGAAATCGCGGCGGCAGAGCACAAGCTGCGTTGGGCGCTCGTCGTCTTCCGCACAGGGAGCGGGAGAAGGGTGCCATTGAGTGAAGCCTCCAAGGCTTTCGTGGAGCAAGTGCCGCGAGCTGGCGACAATTTCTCCTTGCACTGGTCATGGCCGGCAGATTTCTTGATGGTCTGTTCTAGCCGGAGAGTTCGAGACGAGGTGCTCGGGGCGGGCACCGTGGACGGGGAAGGTTTCTCGCTTCGATTTGCACCGTGGAACAGACAACTGCAAGCCAAGAACATGCCGTTGAGGTACCGAGTGGTGGCAGAGGTCACCGGCGTGCCTGCGCACGCGTGGAACGCGACCACGGCGAGGGCAGTTCTCGGCCAGTCGGCGTGGGTGGAACGCCTCGGAACGGCCTCAGCGAGTCGAGAAGATATGCGGTGCATGGTCATCTATGCGTGGACGGATGAGCTTGAAGGCATCCCGGGTGTTCGTGAGCTGTGGATCGAGGAACCCGGCGACGCCATGGAGGAAGATGACGGCCTGGTGCTCCCGCTCGACGCGCTGATACCCCTCGAGAAAAATATGCTGCGGTACGATCTGAATGTGCAATTGGTCCGCTCTGAAGACGTGGCGGGACCGCCGGTGGTGCTGCTCGGCGGAGGTCACCGCGACGGTCGGGAGGATGAAGATGGAGATGGAGGTCGGGGCGTTCGAGAGCAAGACAGAGGGCGTGGAAGAGATCGAGGCCCCCGGAAGCGGTACCACTCGCGGGGTTCCAACGCCTCCCTCGGTGGTGCGCAGCCCAACCGATGGCCGGAGAGCGGCGGTGGCCGGCGCTATGCTCTGGGATGCCCAAAGAAGGTGGATCCTTGGCCAGAGGTGGAAGACGGGGATGACGTGGCGACGTGGGCCCCTGCGTTGTGCCTGAGCGAAGGCGTGGACCGGTCAATTCGCGTACAGGACGGAGGTGGGCCCCCCCAGGAGGTTGGTAGCAAGTGCGGTGGCCCACCACACGCGCTCTGTTCTGCCAGCGGAGGAGCAGATGGACTTGGACCGCGTGAACGTGTTCCTTGCGGCTGACCGGTGGGACCCAATGACCCTTGAAGCTTCCCTTTTGACGCGGTCAGAGCAAAAAGATGAGGCGGGGGGCCCCCCAAAGCCAACTGACCGGGTGGCAGATCAGAGCGCAGCAGCAACAGAGGGTGGCCCGACCAATGAGATTCAAAGAGAGAAAGCGACATTCTTGTCGCCTGGCGCCTTATCTGTGGCAGGAGGTTGCAGGTCTGGACCGCTTTTTCAGAAATGGCCGGTGGCAGTTGGTTCGCGCGCTTCCCTGGATGAGCTTTTCATTCAAACTAAAGAAAGCCAGCCTGACTCGCCACCTCTGTTACAGACGCAGCCAGGAACTGCCAGTTGCAATCGGGAGTTTGTCCTTTCCTCCGCGGGCCTACTCTCAGCCGATAGTGCAGCGTCCATCTCTTCCTTTGAAGGCGATGAGGGAACAGTGGCAGTTCGAAGACCGGAATCGCCGGTGTCAGTCCTTAGCTGGTTCGCGGTGCAGCTCTCACCTGACAGCCCGTTAAGCGCAGCAGGCGATGCAGATGTGATTGGGGAGCAAGCCGTACCCCACCCAGTGGACCCCCCCGCGATGCCCGTAGGGGATGTGGACTCGGAAGACCCCGTGGATGCCCTCCGCACGGCTTGCATCAAGACCTCCTCGCCGATTATCCATAGGCTGCCGAAGAGGAGCCGCGTCAAGTGCATACTGACTGGGCCCATGCGCCGCAGCTGCCGTCAAAAGGGAAAATTTGTTGCGGACACCCCGGTGAAACGGTAGCAAAAGGAGCTGATCCACAGGCTCAAGATTGCGAGGGAGGGTGAAGTCATTGGCGACGAGGCTTTGGCCGCGTATATCAACTTGTTCGATCAGCCGCTTCCGCAAAAGCATATTGATGTGATCCTCAGTCTGTTTGGGTGGCAGCCGGAGGCGCTTCCGCTGTCTGACGATCTTCTAGTGGACTGCCTAGTTTAGGGCGTGGATTGTTCCTCTCCTAGTACTGCTTTCGTCTCCGTTTTTCGTTTCCGTTGCCTGCGATTCGTGTAATCAGTTGAACCCTCCCCCATGTTGGAAATGGATATGTTGTTTGCCATCTGGAATGCGCGTGGATTAAATTCTCCGGCCCGGAGGGCAGCCATCTTTCAGGTGTTGTCTCCTTTGGGAGCAAGAGTAGTGTGCCTGCAGGAAACTAAGATGGAGCTGGTAACTGCCCAAGTGGTACGAGATTGCTTGGGGCCTGCTTTTGATGAGTTTTTCTTCCTTCCGGCAGTGGGAACACGTGGAGGCATCCTGTTGGCTTGGCAGTCAAGGCATGTAACAATAACAAACCCGCACCTCACTAAAAATGCTCTAACGGCGAGCATCTCGATCGAGGGTGAGCAAGCTTGGTGGTTTACGGGAGTCTATGGCCCGCAGGGCGTGGAAGATAAAAAGGAATTTCTACATGAGCTTCGTGACATCAGAGATCTGCATTCGGGCCCGTGGATGGTCGCTGGTGATTTTAATCTGATCACCGACCCGGAGGATAAGAGCCAGGGCACTCTGCACCGCGCGATGATGGGCCGGTTCCGTCGTACACTCTCTGCTCTCGAGTTAAAGGACATCTACCTTAACGGCCGGAGGTACACGTGGTCTAACGAGCGGCAACAACCCACGCTTGAACGGTTAGACAGGGTTTTCTCGATGGTGGATTGGGATGACTGTTTCCCCGATGCTTTCCTTTCTGATGGGTCCTCAGGGCCTTCGGACCACTGTCCACTGATTCTTAGCCTAGCCCCAGATTTGCTCTCGGGGCGTAGATTCCTGTTCCAAGCTTTCTGGACCAAGGTGGAGGGTTTTTCTGAAGTGGTTCGGGAGGCGTGGGCATCTGTGGATCATGATGCAAACCCCTTTAGGCTGTTGGACAATAAACTCAGGGCAACAACAAAGAAACTCGCCAGCTAGAGCAGCAAATTCATTGGGAATATCAAGCTTCAAATCCTGTTGGCTAACGAGGTCATTCTTCGCTTAGATGTGGCAATGGAGTCGAGAGAACTCTCAGTGGAAGAGAGGTCCTTGAGAAAATTTCTCAAAGGGAAGCTGCTAGGTCTATCCTCCTTGGAAAGGTCCCTAGCCCGGCAGAAGGCCAGGATCCTTTGGTTACGTGAAGGCGATGCCTGCACAAAGTTTTTTCACATTCAGGCCAGCCATCGCAAAAGAAAAAACTTCATTGGGCATCTAGTGGTCGAGGATGTGAGGAAGACCAGCCATGAGGAGAAGGCAGAGGCCTTGGATTCTTATTTTCATAACATCCTGGGCGTGGAGGTGGACAGGGATTTCTCTGTGGACCTGGAGTTTCTGCAATTTCCCTCAGAGGAATTGCGCTGTTTGGATGCGAACTTCTCGGAGGAGGAAGTGTGGAAGGCTGTTAGAGATATGCCTTTGGATAAGAGCCCTGGACCGGACGGGTTCTCCAACAGATTCTTTGTTACGTGTTGGGACATCATCAAGGTGGATATCATGAATGCCTTCCGATCCCTTGAGAGGAGAGACCTCCGTGGCTTTGGAACGGTAAACAAGGCACTCATCACCCTGCTCCCTAAAAAGCAGGGCGCAGTGGACCCAAAAGACTTCCGGCCGATAAGTCTCATCCACGGTTTTGCTAAAATGGTATCTAAAGTCCTTGCTTCTCGGATCACATCAATACTGCCACGATTGGTGGGAGCCCATCAGAGTGCCTTTGTGCATGGACGTTGCATCCATGATAATTTCATGACGGTTAGGGAGACAACGAGAAAGCTTCATAGCTTGGCTACTCCAGCAGTGCTCCTCAAGCTGGACATCACCAAGGCGTTCGACACTGTCAGTTGGGCCTTCCTCATAGAGATCCTCAGAAAGATTGGTTTTGGCGACACCTTGATAGCCATCATCTGTGGTTTATTGTCCACCGCTTCCACAAAGATTCTGCTCAATGGCTGGCCTGGTTCAAAGATTTTGAACAAGCGTGGACTAAGGCAAGGGGACCCCCTCTCCCCGATGCTTTTCATCTTAGTCATGGAAGCTCTGCACCTCATGATCGAAAGGGCAGTCTCGCTTGGTTGGCTCTCCCAGCTTGCGCCTACAGGTCTAAGGCACCGGACTTCCATCTATGCTGACGACATGGTAACTTTCCTAAGGCCAAAGGTGCAGGACCTTAAGGTTTTCTCCGAAATCCTGCGAATCTTCGGTGAAGCATCTGGACTTCGGGCAAATCTGGAGAAGTGCTCAACGCATCTCATCAGGTGTGGAGATGGGGAGGCCGAGGCGGTCACACGCGAACTGTAGTGCCCCATCCTCCCCTTTCCTATGAGGTATCTCGGACTGCCGCTTTCGCTCAAAAAACTGTCAGCATCTCAGCTCCAGTACATTGTGGATAGTGTGGCAAATCACCTGCCGGGATGGAGAGCAAACCTCCTTAATAGAGGTGGGAGACTAGAGTTGGTCAAAACAACTCTCTCAGCGGTCTCTATCTTCGCAATGATGTCACTGGACCTCCCAGCCAAAACCTTGGTGGACATTGACAAAATCATAAGGAGTTTCTTGTGGAAAGGTCGTAAGGAGGCGCACGGTGGACATTGCCTTGTGGCGTGGGAGAGGGTCTGCATGCCCAAGCACCTAGGTGGTCTTGGAGTTCCCAACCTCCGCATGATGAATCATGCGCTGAGGGCGAGGTGGCTTTGGCTTCAGAGAACCGATCTTGCGAAGCCGTGGAGGGAGTTTAACATCCAGCTCCCAAAGATAGTTATCCAGCTGTTCGAGGCGGGCACGGTATCGAAGGTTGGTGACGGGGCATCAACCTTTTTTTGGGAGGATAGGTGGCTGCCGGAGGGTAGGTTGAGGCATGTCACGCCAACCTGTGGAAAAAATCCCCAAGAGAGCCAGGGCTTCTCGATGCGTAAAGGAAGGCCTGGCCGGTGGTTGGCTGCAGGACACCCCCCCTGATCTGGATGAGACAGAGTTGAGGGAGCTGTTGCTTTTAGCTGGCCTACTGGCAGAGGTGGTGCTCTGAGAGGGCGTGGAGGATGAGATTCGGTGGATTTGGGAGGGCAACAACGGTTTCTCCACCAGATCGGCTTACAGAGCTATGTTCGCCGGATCTGAGGAGCTAGCTGGCACGGAGCAGGTCTGGCGATCCCGCGCCCCCAACAAGTGCAAGTTCTTTCTGTGGTTGGCTCTCAGAGGCAGATGCTGGACATCAGATAGGCTGAGCCGTAGAGGACTCCCCCACCCGGCGTCATGCCCACTTTGTGACCAGCAGGACGAGGACATTGATCACTTGTTGTTGACCTGTGTGGTAGCCAGACAGGTATGGGCGTCGCTGTTGCATGAGTGGGGCCTTGATGATTGGATCCCAAACCTGCAAGACACTCTTAGCATGTGGCTACCAGAGCGAATTAGGAGAGGGGCTGATCAGAGAGACCTGTGGACGGCCATCACCCTAGTTTGCTGGAGTCTGTGGAGGCACCGAAACAATGTGCTGTTTGATGGCCATCAGCCGTCAGTACGCAGGGTGCTGCAGATGATTGAGTCGGAAGCAGGCCTGTGGATCTCGGCGGGTCTCTTTAGAGGTAGCTTTCGCCTAGTAGATAAGTGGAGGTTTGGCGAGTAATCCCGTTGTAATTAGTGGGTTTCCTTTGCGTTTCCGGGCGCCTGTGCCAGAACGCGTTGTACTAGGCTCTCTCGGCCTTCTCCTTCTATGAAACTGATGCGTCATTCCATGACGTATCCTTAAAAAAATAAAATAAAAAAGACATGGTCATGAAACCTAAATACTTGATAAAAAATGACAACTTGACAGCGTCTCGCTCCCGCCTCCTGTCGATGAAGCATGGCGACGCTAACACGACCTTTTTTCACCTCCATGCTTCACATCGTCGTAAGCGTAACGCTATCCGTTGCCTTCGTGGACCTTCCTCGGTTACGGCAGACCAGAATGTCATGCTTTCCTTGGCTTTTGACTTCTTTGAGGGGCACCTTGGTGTGGTGGATGATCGTCCTAGATTGATCCAGTTAGACAACTTGGGACTCTCGAGGTTGGATCTCTCCGAGCTTGAGGTTCCGTGGACGCGGGAGGAGGTTTGGGACGTGATTAAGCGGATGCCGGCGGACAAAGCGCCCGGCCCTGATGGGTTTCCCATTAACTTCTACCAGAAGTGTTGGGCGACCATCGGGAACGATGTTGTGGAGGCCTTGAACTGTCTTTTTCGTGACCAGTCGAGGGGGTTCAAGTCGCTTAATCAGTACCTAGTTGTTCTTATTCCCAAAGTTGATGATGCAGTGGAGTTGAAGGATTTTCGGCCGATCAGTCTAGTCCATAGTTTCGGGAAGATTTTCTCTAAACTTTTGGCGTCTAGACTTAGCGTGCGGATGGCGGAGCTAGAGCGTGTTTATCAAAGGGAGGTCGATTCTGGATAATTACATGCAGGTCCTTAGCGCTATTAGGAGCCTCCACCGTCGACGCTCCTCGGCCATCTTTCTTAAGATGGACATCGCCCGAGCTTTCGACTCAGTGTCTTGGACTTTTGTCCTTGAGGTCCTGCGCGCACGTGGTTTTGGTGAGCGGTGGTGTAGGTGGATTGTGGCGTTGCTCTCGTCGTCGAGCTCGAGGGTCCTTGTGAACGGGCATGCTTCCGAGCGCATCTGGCACTGCCGGGGTCTTAGGTAGGGCGATCCCCTGTCGCCTCTCCTTTTTGTGATTGTCATGGATGTGCTCGGGGCTTTGTTCCGTGTGGCTGAGGAGAGGCGTCTATTCCAATCCCTCAGTTCCTTTGGGATCATATATCGCCTTTACCTTTTTGCGGACGATGTGGCCCTTGTGGTTCGTCCCTCTTCGGTAGAGATTGGCTTGGCGAAGGAGATCTTCGATCTCTTCGGGGATGCGGCGGGCCTTCGGCCTAACTATGCCAAATGTGCGGCTACGTTGATTAGGTGTGAGGAGTTGGATCAGGTGGCCATCCTTGACAGTTTGCCTTGTGTGGCTAAGGTGTTCCCCTGCACCTACTTGGGGCTTCCACTCTCTACTTCGAGGTTGTCTAGACATGACCTTCAGCCTTACATCGACCGGCTGGCCAGGAAACTTCCTACGTGGAAGGGCTCCCTTCTTCAGATCCAGGGGCGCGCCGTGTTGGTTCAGGCTGTACTTTCCGCTATGTCCATTTACATCATGATGGCTTTGGATTTGCCTAAGTGGATGATCGAGGCTTTCGATGCGCTGTGTCGTGGTTTCTTGTGGAGTGGAAAGGCCAAGGCCAGTGGAGGGGCGTGTCCCATTGCTTGGGAGAGGGTGTGTACGCCCAAGTGGAGGGGGGGTTGGGGCTTTGAAAACTTAACCTCCTAAACGAGGCTTTTCGGTTAAAGTGATTGTGGTATAGTAGGAGGGAGTCGGATAAACCATGGCTGAGTGTGTCTGTGCTGTGTGCTCCTTCGACGTTGGCGTTGTTTCGTGCGTCCACTAGGCTGGTGGTTGGAGACGGCGACACCTGTCTATTTTGGTCATACCGTTGGCTGGATGGTCGTAGTATTGTATGATTGCACTGCTCGTGTTACCGTTCGTGGAGGTTAGCTAGAGTGCAAAGGCGACGCCTTGTTGTGGATGCTCTCACGGATAACCAGTGGATTAGGGACATTGCTCTTGGGCTATCTGTTCCGGCCATGGCCCAATATTTGACGCTTTGGCATGTGGTGAGTACAGTGTCCCTGAGCGTGGGGGTGCCAGATTCCATTCAGTGGACTAGGACTTATTCTTCTCTTTTCACGGCTAAGTCGGCTTACTTGTCTTTCTTTGTGGGTTCCACTACCTGGCCGTTACACTCTCCTATCTGGGAATGCAAAGCCCCGTTGAAATACAAAATATTTGGGTGGAAGGCAGCGTGGGATAGGTGTTGGACTGGGGTGAGGCGCAAGAAACATGGTCTCTCATTGGTGGATACCTGCCCCATCTGTCTCCAGGAGTCTGAATCGATTGACCATCTTCTTCTTACTTGTTCCTTCTCGAGGCAGATTGGGTTCCAGGTGCTGCGGAGCGTGGGACGACCTGAGCTGGCCCCTGATCACTCCTCTTCCCTAGAGGCTTGGTGGATTCAGGTGCTGGAGGGTTGGCCGAGGCGTCAGACGGCTAAGATGAGGGCTCTAGTGCTGTTGGTTCTCAGGTCCATTTGGGTGGAGCGCAACAACATAGTGTTCAAGGTTCCTCTAGGACGGTTCCCCTGATACTCGACTTTTTGATGGAGGAGGCGGATAGGTGGAAATCAGTAGGGTGTTTGTGAGTAGTACACCTTTTCTAGTTTTGGGGGTGTGTGTGGAGCGCCTCTAGGGGCGGGGTGGACTGGTTTTGTAATCTGTAACTCTCTCTTCTTCTAAAAAAAGGCGTGCAATTCGCGCGTTCCTGAAAAAAATGATGCCATCATGCGACCTCATGAATCATCAGCCCTTCAAATACACAATTTGATCTTCGCATCGCCAAAAGCAACATTCTCCTGCTGCACATAGTCCTCTACAGCTTAGGGCCTAGACAACGAGCTCACCTAGCTCAGCCCATTATTAGACCTTCTTGAAGTCGACCAACTTATTCAATGCCAATTTCATCATTCTGAGATCGGGTGAGCGCATTATTAGACCTTCTTGAAGCCGACCATTTCATCACTGTGAGATTGGGTGTGATCCACACTGGAGCGGGCCAGTTGGACCAAAGCTGGGGAGACACGAGGTCGTCCTTGCTATTACTGCCCAAGTGAACCACTGCTATGTCACGACGACAACTCTTACGTCCTGTAATGTACTCATCATCATCCGTAAAGTAGGCATGATTCCCCTTGAGAGCAGGACATTGTTTTGCGCTGATACAAAGTGAATGGCTATGCCCAAGAAACAACACTTGGTCAGGCAGGGAATCAATTTCCACAAGCCTCATTGTGCTCATCATTCCCGACCCCAAGTATCCATACCAAGTGCCAAAGCATGGCGGCAAGTTAATCCAATCCGGCTTCACAATCGTAAGAAAATACAATCAACTCGGCGTATCCACGGAACAACTCTGGACAAAGGACAATGTCCATGTCTTCGCCGAGTTTGGCTCCTTGGCGCTTAAGGACATTGATCTGTCACAGGTGTGCACCCTCACGGCCGCCGAGAAGCAGCGCATCTTTGCTGTTTATCACACATTCGTCAAGGAAGTAATCTCGGAGGTGCATGGACGACCAGAAGAACTTACCAAGCTCCCAAAGGATTTGGGGGACATTGAAGATCTCATTGCAGACCTTGACATGGATGAAGGTCTGTGTGAACTCGTCGTCAAAAATCTCGCCTTTCTTCCACCGAGGCCAAAGGGGTTGTTTTACATGTTGTGCTACAACATTCTTGTCAAAAGGATACCATTCTTGATCAAGCATGGTCTTCCGATACCTGGGTTCGTTCCAACCACCAAGAACCCGACCCCGCAAAGTCTATTGGCAGACCTTCTTGCCGGCGTGCCTTACACCATAGGTGACACGGAAAACGAAGCTTGGGGTACCATCATCGCGCCCAAGAATGCAGTCTTCCTCGTATGGTCTACCGTTCCTGCAATGAGCAACAACGATGCGGAGGGGCTCCTCAACCTTCTTCGATGTGGCATAGCACACTCATTGGAAGAGAAAATGATTAAGGTGATGCAGGCGGCGACAATGGCGATGGCGAAGGCGACGCCAACGGCCAGCACCACCGTCCATCCACACCTTACCTCCAACTTTCGAAGAAGTGGTGCTCTTCTTTGACTACTACCTTCCGAGGGTGGCACCAACATTAGCCCTCAAATTTTCCAACCCCAAGCCGCTGAGGCAAGTATTTTCTCACCTATTTATACTAGACATTTTTATTCTGGTAATTACTAGGTTTTATCTATTATTTTCTCTATCACATATGAAGTTTAGCAATATGTTTAAAATTAATTGTTACACAACAGAAATGTTTATCCTTACAAATACACCAATTCTTGAGTAAAAATGCATTTTATCATTAGTTTTATTTTAATATCAAATTAGTTCTTGGAATACATTTTTGTGTTGGTCCCTTCGGTTTCTAAGAAAACATATAAACATGAGAAACACTTTTATTTGCAAGGAAAGGTTAGAAAAACCTACCCACAATAAAATGTGCAACAAAAATTTATTATTAGTAGTGTTTTGCATGAGTTCGTGTCTATTTTAGTATCAATATATATATATTTCTAACTTGTATAAAATATCCTAAGAAAGCCTTACAGAGGGAGTACTCTCTCGATTCATGATTTGATAAATTCCAAATGGATGTATCTAGCACTTAAAATAGTGCTAGATACGTCAATTTGGAAGTCATCATATAACGACCAGAGGGAGTAATAGTTAGCACTATAGGTACCAAGTTCGGAGCAGATGAAATAATACATACGCAATGTTGTAATTACTAGGTTGTGTGTACGGGAATTTAATTTTTTCCCATGCATGCCACGCAACCGCCAAGATCTAGCTATGCAGATACAAGTGGATAATAATTACAATATTTAGTTCTCGAGATCATGTACCAAACACTCTAGAAGCGAAAGAGGTGTTGATGACGATTTCAATGAAGCCTGTAGAAGATCCACATGTCACAAGCCTGTGGGTGAGGATGTTGCCGACTCCCCGTATCCGGCACCTTGATCCATCAAAGTGAGGGTGTCACGTGTTACCCCTCTGAGAGTATGCACACATACATTGGGGCCAATTCTGCAGCGCTTTGCCGTCCAGAACTAGACGCCACAGGTGTATATGAAGGTGGAGTTCTGAACACATGAGAGAAGGAGAGTAATTAGAAGTTAGATCTAATTGGTAGAGGACACTTAAAAACCCCAATTAAAATAAGCTCTAATTCAATTAGAGGGGCTCTAATTAGACCCCCTAATTCTACGAGAGAGAGAGAGAGAGAGAGAGAGAGAGAGAGAGATTGGATTGGTCTGAATAATATGATTTGGCTCTAGCCTTGGGGGTCCTTTTATAGTTGGAGGAGAGGGAGACATACCAAAGGCGGAGGAGGAGTCCTTGTTTGGCTAGGAGGAGGTGCTAGCCACCCTCTCCTTGAGCAACTCGGATTGGACTCCATATGGAGTCCAAGGCCACCTCTATTTTTTTTTATTTTTCTATTTTTATTTTCTCCCTTTTCTCTCCAATTAAATTAAGGAAAAAAATGCTTGGATGTCAAGTACCAATATGTGGTTCCCTGGGGCCCACCTAGAAGCCTCTAAAAAATAGGTGCGGCCATGAGAGGTATTCCTGACCCCCTCCGGCATTCTTCCCTCTCGATTTTTTCCTGAAACTCTTCTGCAACCCTATGACCCCTTTAGATAAAATCATCGATATTATCTAACTATGTCAGAAATATATTTTTGACACCCCGGGACATCTCATGCCACCTCGCACTTTCTCCGTAAAGCGTGCAGCCTCAATTTCTCATTCAAACAACTCCGAAATAATTTTTGGTAGTAATAGAAACAGTTTCTATTATTCAGGGACATCCAATTCCCTCAGTAGAAATTCTCTTTGATATATGGAATATATCTATCATGCAAAAATACCGTTCCAATGATACTCCTAGTTGATGTGAACCTACCGATATACACAAAAAATGAGCCCTAACTTAAGTGTGTTTCTCCTACAGGTTTGATAGTGCATGGACATAAAACTGGAAACTCTTTCCTTTTCAATAATCAATAGAGGGGCCAAGGACGCACATATTGAACCCCACATACTATATGAATAAACTGCCAAACCTGCTGGTCATTACACAATTTTCCGATTACTCACGATACCAAATTTACTCGAGATAATGGATTCCGGTATTGTCTTGAAACAATCCCTGGTTCACTATACCTTTGTCTTGTCTCGTCAACCGGTAAGTTTCCTTTTACTGGTTACCGTATTATGATACCCCACATAATGTATCATCATCATGCATTGTGTGCAGAACTTTTGGATATCAAAAATATCAAGTGGGCCTAGCCATCTATCTCTTCTTTTACGGAGGAGTAATTCCCATCTCAGAACATCGAGGCAATACCCTCCTTTAGAATTACTCAGTGGCTACCTTTATGTTCACCAAGTTTACTGTGTGATCCTTGATAGTTTCAAAGTAAAACCTCCAGAATAATCACCCCGATAACCTCATGGGTCAAAGGACACGTTGTAATATAACTGTGCTGTGAGAGACACTAAGGAGAAAGTTATCTTAGTGGAATCTCTTAGCATATCAATGTACTAGGGAATGCCCATACATATTGTTCCCTTCCAACAACATGCTATTCATTAATGGTGACATAAGCAATGTCCATGACCAGGAAAACACACCATCAAGCATCCAATGAATTAGTCGTAAAAGGCAATACTAGCTAGGGTTTGATACTGTGTGATGTTACTACATGTGAGCGTAGGTTTTTGTCTGAATCTCATATTCAGGAACCACGTCAGTTACAACATAGTAATATGAATCATAATTATGACACAAATTCATTAATATTATTGCCTTCTGGGCATACATCCAACGGTAATAACAAATGTAGTGGATCCAGTATATTCACCGGTAGAGCTGGCTCAGTTAGGCCTATGACGGCCAAGCTCCCCCACCATCCTCTAGGAAGTTAAGTTCTCCATGATGTACACATTTCGCATCAAACCTAAGTCCTAATTTTTTCTAGACGAGGCAATATTTTGATAAAATCCTATATCATAGGTTACGTCCCTCCTACCGCTTCTCCTTGAATCGTTATTAGGTAATAATAATTCCACAACGTAACTTCCAAAAAGTTTCATTCCGAGTTAATTTTCTTAGCTTTATTTAATATGGTTGCTCATGTTTGACTAGCCAGTTTTTTTTTTAGATCACTAGCTAGTTAGATAATCAGACTTCCTGCAATGTCATCATCTCTCCCTCTTTGCGTAAATATTTCACATTTATTCTGCAAATTTGAAAGATGGAACCGCTCCCCTCTAGGCATGACCCAAAATGACTTGCTCAAGAATTTGTATATCGCTCGTTGTGTGAATGTGTGATTATCCCTATATCATGATTCTGAAAATTTCATTGCTACAGATGTGGTTATAGTCCTGAACAGAAAAGGGAGTGTGGACATTGTAACCCTAGCTGATAGACACCGAAAAATTAAACTGGACAAATACTCCTTTGTCATCAAAAATTGGAGTACATCCTTTGCAATCTAAAATTGGAAACTAGAGTATTTGAAACTGCAACTGTATGGAGACAAGAAAAGCCTCCACAATAACAAAATGCACCAGCCGGGAATCGAACCCGAGTCTGTACCGTGGCAGGGTACTATTCTACCACTAGACCACTGGTGCTAAGTGATTTAAATTTGAAGGTGGTCCTTCTATCTCTTGTTACACTGTTAACAACTATTTCAACATATTCTTTCTTTTTTTCAATCAGCAGATTCAACATTTTCTTCCTAGTTGACAGTTCACAACAGTTGGGCCAAAACTTACATATCCATCCACACGAAGTTCTAGCGCCTGGTGAAGTCACCTGTGATGAGTGTGTGACAGCAGAAGAAGCCAAACCAAAAAAATAACAGCTTCATACAAACTACATGTAATGGCTAGTCCTTAATCGAAAAAAATTAATGTAATGGTTAGTCAGCAGTAACCACCATGTCTTCTTCGTCCTTCTCCGATCTTTCCTCGCTTCACCGTCGTATCAAACAACGATCTATCAATCACACATGGCCGCAGCGGCAAGAGAGGTCTTGGTAAGAGAGAAGAAATTGAGGTTGAGGACACCGTCGGCGTCGGCGTCGGCGAGCCTAATTGCCAGGATGCCCCGCGACGGCAGCACAAGTACAACGACGCTGTAGTGCTGTTGCGACGCGGAGGGAGTAGACGCTGCGCTGCTGTTGTCCGGGCCGGCGGCCGAGATGCTCCGGGAGGAACGGCGCCCAGTAGACAACCAGTAGCTGCTGAAGCGACGTGTTGTCCAGGTGTCCAGCCCAGCAGTACATGTTGCCGAGGCCAAGAGGATGAACAGATCGATTCAACAGCCGCGCCATCCAGTTCAGATTCAGATTCAGTTCAGATATCCTTCCGTTATTCCTGCCTGCCCCTGCCTCTTCTGTGACTATCCGTGCCGATCACGTATTCATGTTACCATGGTATACTCGGTTTCTTAGCCGGTGCGTTTCCGCTTCCTCCTCTATATATGTACGTCCGCGGCGCGGCTTATCCCACCACCACGCCGCCAGCATCACCACCGAAAAACGATGCAGATCTTCGTGAAGACTGTCACCGGGGAGACTCTCACGCTCGAGGTCGAGAACAGCGACACGATCGACAGCGTCAAGGCCCAGATCCAGGAGAAGCAAGAAATCATGGCCACCTCAGACGACGACGGCGACAACGACGACGACGAGCCGCATCAGCTACCGTCTCTCGTCTTTGGCGGGAAGCAGCTAGAGGACGAGGACGGTCGAACCCTGGCCGACTACGGCATCGGCAAGGACTCGACGCTGCACCTCGCGCACGGTTTACGCGGCGGCTTCCGCGGCGGCCAATGCTACTGCATGGAGGACAGCCGCCGGGAGCTTGCGCTTAGCTACCAGAAGAACAAGATGGTCTGCCGCAAGTACGTGCATATGTATATGTATATATACGTACAGCCTCTATATGCATGTTTGATTTTCTTGATTTTGGTAACCTGTTTTTCCTCCCCCATTGATTCATAGGTGCTACGCACGCCTTCCTCCAAGATCTACCAACTGCCGCAAGAAGAAGTGTGGCCACAGCAACAATGTAATTTATTTCCTCAAATTACTCTTCTTCTTTTTGCTAGTCACCTCTTCATTCTGTGACCTCATGTATTTTTTTTCCTTCTTCTTCAGCTAAGGCAGAAGAAACCGTTTCATCGACATCATTGGTGAAACAACTTACCGGAAAGCAGTGACATGCATACTACCAGAAGCCACCAGCTTCCCATAAGGACCAAAGTTTTTATAATCTTCTTGTTCACCAATCCGTCTTCTTTTTTCTTGTCGTATGCATATATATATGTGAAATTAACGGGATGTAACAGATCATAACAGTTGTTCACATGTGGCGTGGAAGTACACCTTCATTTTCTTCTTTTCTTACAATCAATACCGTGATATATTTATATTAGCAAGAGGTATATTTGAGATAAATAAGCTGACTACAACGATTATATATAATATAAAGTCTAAAAGAAAAGAGAAAATTTTCGAGACAGTCTTACACTTTTTGAAGTCTGCCGTGAAAAATGACATAGATATCAAACCATACAGGGTTCTACCATAATTTTAATATTGAGCTGCAATGCCAAGACTATTAGGAGGGCGGGGGCGGGAAGGCGAGGTGGTGGTTGTAAATACGAGGCGGCAAGGTCGTATGGGAAAGGTGGTGGCGCACGGTTGTGAAGACGAGGTGGGCGGTGAAGGCGAGGTAGGCGCGTGGGGGTGACGGGCTGGTGGGTCGCTGGCAGCTGGTAGGTGGGCCAGCTTTGACCACCCGTGGACGTGGCCGTGTGGGGGGGAGACGGGGCGGCGGGCTGGTGGGTCGCTGGCAACTGGTCAAGCTTTGACCCAACAGGGTCAGCCCATATTTTTTTTGAAAAAAATTCCTACTTTAGTACCGGTTCGTGCCATGAACCGGTACGAGAGGTCTCGAGCCCCGCGGACTCCTCCGGGGCCATGTGTGGAGGCTATTTGGTTCCGGCTCGGGAGCAACCGAGAGAAAAGGGGGGCATTTAGTCCTGATTTATTAGTACGGGTTGCTAAACCGGGACTTGCAACCGGTACAACAATACATAAGGGGGCCCATAGTGTATCTCTCCATCGTCAGTAGTAGCAATTCCCACAAACACACCATATAAAAACCTGGCATATTATCCAGTAATAACAAAAAACCAACTTTATAATCACCTTTGCTGTAACATTTGAAGGTCCCTGTTACCATATACGTCAATATCGTAACATGTCTCATATGTGTATTTCGTTCATCATAGTAGCGGTAAGACTAGAACTACCGATATCAATATTGACGATATGTTTCAATGTATATCAATTGAGTCTTATCCATCGTCGTTTTTCCAAACAACTCCGATCATATATATATTATTGGCACCTCATAATAGGTTATTTCTTGCCACATAGTCCCGGATACCAATGGTGTTTATATTTCACACATGTATTAGGGTTTTCTCTGAATATTCACTATCCGGGACTAACACAATTATAGTATAGAAGGTAAAGTTAATCATGGAACAAAAATATGAATAATTAATAATCCATTTATTAATGCCTCTAGGGCACAGTTCCATCACTATGTATATTTTTTATTTTCTAAAAGTTCACTGCCTCTCCACCGATATACTCTCTCCACCTATTTGTGTCTCCGCCTTAGCCCCTCCTCGGATGATGTCTCCTCTCCCTCTTCTTCCCTCCGCTGCCTCGAGCCATCAACTACGTTGTTGCTGTCGCTGCCTCCTCTCGCCCTCTCGCTGAGGCTTGTAATTTTGCATCATAAGTGCTTTGAGAATATGTATGTTTCACCAAGTTTGTGTTTCTAGACTATGCTGATGTACAAATCGAAAGATGTTAGCGCAAATTGTCAAAATCCTTTTCTTTTTTGCGGATTCCTGATAGAGTAACAAAAGGAGCTTTTGGCCCAGACAAAATACAACAAACAGCCCGCTAAGGACGTCCACGTGTCCCACAAGGCAACGGATTAACCAACAGTACGTAGTAGTTGGAATCCGGTCGAGTACCGTACCGTATACATCTTGTGTTGAAAGAAACCAATCACGTCTGGCTAGGACCGCGACGTACGATGGTCACGGCGGCGGCAGAACGCATCGGGTTTCTCGTGCTCGACTGCGCCTTCGCCCTGTTTATGGTCGGCGTGTGCCTCTGCTATAACCCAAAGCCGCCGGAGAATACCGACCGACGCGGCGCGCAAACGGTGCTTCCGGCATCGCGGCGGATGACGGCGGCGGCGCCGGTGGTGACGCTGCGCTACTTCCAGTACTCGACGGTGGGCAGGTGGGCGTCGGAGAAGCTGGTGTGCGCCATCTGCTTGGACGTGTTCCAGCACGGGGAGTCCTGTGGCGAGGTGCCGGCGTGCCGCCACTTCTTCCACGCGGCATGCGTGGATGTGTGGAAGAAGAGCAGCGTCACCTGCCCGCTGTGCAGGTGCCACATGACGACGGCTTCGTCTGGGCGAATATCGGCCGCCGACGACATGGTGTAGCTAGCAAAGCCAAGAACACGGCCTTTTGTTGCACTTATTTTCTCTTTTTCTTAAATTAGTCTTTCCCAAACACTGTCTTCTTACTCCTGCTGTACTTATACTCCGCATATAACAAGGGTACCTATTTGTAGAATCATATTCCTTAATTTGTTAATAGTTCTAAGTGTTTTTTTTCCGACCAATTTAAGGAGCATCACAGGTATTGGCTAGAAGCTATTAAAGCATCCTCCACCTCCACGGGCACCTCAAAATGGCCCCTCAATGGCCCACATTAGGATCCGGACAAAAAATCATTCACATCGGAATCCTAAAGGGCCGGCCCCATAAAATTTCTGTCTTGAAGGACTGTCTGGGGCGCCGGACATTGTTCGGGCAGGCGCAGCCCACCCGATAGGCGGGCCAATCTCGTCATAGACACACCGTTTTTCGGCTAGCGTTTTAAGGCGTCGTACAGGAGGTCCTGTCGTCCGCTTAATGGTCACAACCGGACGGGAGAAAACCCTCCAGCACCGTCTCTCATGGTGCTTCTGTCCAAGTTCCCAACACATCTAGTCTGAAGTGGGCCCTTGGATTCGGGGCATCGGACATTGTTCGGGCAGGCACTGCCCACACGATAGGTGGGGCAATCTTGTCATAGGCACACCGTTTTCGGTTAGAGTTTAAAGGCGTCGTACGGGAGGTCGTGTTGTCCGCTTAATGGTGACAACATGACGAGAGAAAACCGTTCAGCCCTGTCTCTCATGGTGCTTATGTCCAAGTTCCCAACACATCTAGTCCGATGTGGGCCCTTGGATTCGGGGGCTCGGGTCGCCCCTGCTCCCTCTCATGGCTGGCCCTGGGCTGATGGTGTGTTGTTCATCATCTCGCTCATCATAATATGTTGTCACGAGCTAAAACGGGAGGCCGATGCAAGTCTGGCACGGGTGGCCACGGCTGTACTGGCGCCGGCGTCAAGAATTCCGGTGGCGGCACATGCTTTTCTCACCGGTGTGGGTGGTGAAGATGTGGTAGTTACTCGGCGGACTGGAGGTAGGCATCGGAAAATCCTAGTGGCTGCCAGTGGAGGAACAAACCAACATCCGTTTCGTGCCGTTTGATATGTCGTCCTCTGCTGGCGACGAGAGGCTCGCTCGTCGAGCCACACTACCACCAAACGATGCACATTAGTATTGTGGTTCAATCTGAACCAAAAAAATTATAATTTTAGTTTATATATATTAAAGAAAGAACAAAACTACAATGTCATGGATGGGTTATAGGGTACAAGTCAAATTCCCACATATGCATTAGTTTTCGTGCGCAAATCACTAGTAGTATGTGTACTAGAAGTCTTTCCAAACCACTAGGAGCCTCTCCGCAGCCTATAAGGATTTTATGAAAAAGGCAGCGCCCGTTGAACCTCATCGACGGGGCACATAGGAGCGTGTTCCAGATGGCCTAGACGCCTGATCCGGCAAAGGGGAAGGACTACACTCTCTCACCTAGCTCGGCAAGGAAGTGATTGGAGGAAGATATGGGAAAATTAGGGCTTTCCGAGGAAGACACTACACCATTGGAGTTAGATGATCTCGAGGAGTGAGTGGACAAGAAGTTGGCGCTTGTGGGGAAGGTCTTGTACCGCAATACTTTCCACATCTAGACGATCTCTAGTGCTCTGCACCCAACATGGGGTAATCCAGAGGTTTGATCTTTCGGTATGTGGGGGGAGAAACCCAACATGATTCTGATTGAGCGAGTGTAGGATGGCTCACCATGGCATGTCAGCAGGCATGTTGTTGTTCTCGAGGAATTTGTGGACTGTTTGAGGCCCTCAGAGCTGAATTTGATAGGATTCAAGTGTGGGTTAGGATTCTTGAATTCCCTTTCATCTAATGAACCAGGCGTGTGGGAGGGGGGGGGGGGGGGGGGGGAGTTGCGAAGATGGTTGACAAGCATGCAAAATCAGTGCAAGTCGACATGGTTGCGGCTGCCACCAGGCCGGGTTACTGTTGATGTTCAGAAGCCACTTTGATGCGGACTCCTGATAGATTCATCCTGGAGGAAGGGCCAAGATTTGTGTGACGTGCATTAAGAGCATATTACCAACTTTTGTTCCTCGTGTGGTCGTCTTGGTTATTTAGTTCTGATATGCCCTATGTCCGGATTGAGATATGGGAATGGGGCTTTACCCTTCTCGACTAGATTGAGGACACCCGATGATAAGAATAAAACTGCCACATGCTAAAGCTATAACAAGAATCGGACGTCTAATCTGGGAAAGAATCATGGGGGAGTACCGAGCTCAGCGTCTAACCCGAATGTGGAGGTCCCCTCTCCGGTTAAGAAACCAAATAGACAAAATAACAAGAAGAAAGGAGGGCCGCGGAAGTAAGATTGTAGGAAATTCGACTACCCATCGGCATCTGTTTTGGACTACGTAATTAATAATGTTGGCGATTGGCCCTGGGAATTCGTTGATGACATTCTCGGGGCCTACATGGAGATGAAACAAAGACACGGACATTGTCCTTGGTCCAGAGTTGTTCCATGGATACACCGAGATCATTGGATTTTTTGACGATAGGGAAACTAGATTGGATTAACTCGTCGCTATGCTTTAGCACGTGGTACTTGGGATCGTGAACGATGTGCCGCCTAGTGGGGACAAACTCTAGCAGCGGACGTTTGTTCAACTCTTCATAAAGGGACGTGTATGATCGATCCTCCCCATAGCTCCATGGGCCATTGTTTATACTAGGGACAAGAAAAAAAGGAGTATTGTAAGGTGGGGAAGAAGGGAAAAAAATTAAATAACAGTAGATCTAGAGCACAAGTGGAATATTATATACAGGGTGTATGATCTAAAGTTTTAAATAGTCGGCTATAGCTTTCCGAGAGGCTCGGGGCTACGGCTAGAGCCTTCAGAGACTATATGGAGAATAACCGCTAATAGCCCGACTGTATGGATATAGCCCAGTTATAGGCTCTTAGCCCGGCTATATCCCGTCTAGGGGACTAAAAATTTTGGATCAAATTTTTTCACTTCCGTCAACTTCGGCGACCAAATCAATCACCATTGGTTGTTGAATTTATGTTGTGAGGTGCGAGTGCGACTCATTGCGACCTGATTTCAAAACTGCTGAACTGTGTCATGAATAATTGTTATTTAAACTCCTGGTTGTTCGTTCATCTTATATGAAGATGTCGTTACGTTATGCATTTACGAATAATACTATATAAACGATTATATGTCGTCTAAATTTTACTACATTTTCAATATTCTAGCAGAACAACTATATGGTTATAGCCCGGCTATAACCTTTGATAGCTTCTGAAATTGCCGGGGCTATATGCAATAGTCCGCTATTTAAAACTCTGGTATGATCACAAGGATGCATAGAACACATACGGTAAAAAAAAACATTCCAATCTGGCAAGAAATAATTAAGAAGTACTACTCTACAGAATCAGGCATTCAGGATCACAATTGAGCACATGTAGATGGATGAACATGTTCAAGTCACGGATCCCCGCAAAAAAGTCGCAGATGAGAAAAATACTACTACTTGACTCAGCGGCTTGGGCTTGGAAACCGTCGTGGTTGTAGAATATGCCGACCGGCCGCGACTCCCACTCCTGCACGAGAGCGACTGGAAAGCTCGGACTCCCCTCATACTCGCCCTTTTTTTCTTTGATTTGTTGCAAGTGCGACACGAAAGGAGGAGGATGAGACGGGATTAGGGACATGAAGGATGGCATGGTGGTGAATGGAAGAGGGTAGTTGTAATTACTAAAGGAAAAAGGAAGGATGGCGTGGTGGTGAATGGAACAAGGTAGTTGTAATTACATGCTCCATGGAGTGAGGCAGTCAGTCGTATATTCGTTTTTTAGGGTTTCGCTTACTTTTTCTGTATTTCCTATTTCTTTTTCTTTTTTCATAAAATAAAATCTATCCGTGCGAAAAAAAAAGGTTTGGCGACATCGCCGCCGGAAAACTATCACCCACCGTCGGCTGCCGCTCCGGAGTCGGCGACCACCAGCCCTCCCGGTCGGTGATCGCGCCGGTCCCGACGTCCACTTCCTTTTGCCCACCACTAACCTTCCTAATTTTCCCTCCCTATGCTCCCATACGTAGGGTTTCTCCGCCCCACGGTGGCAGTTGGGAGCCCGCCAGCCCGTCTTTGTCAGTGAAGAGGCGAGGCCTCGAGGAATCTGTACTACGGGGTGCTTCAGAGCAACACCCAGAGTGGTGAACGGAGCCGGGCTCGCGGTGGTTCCTAGGTTCAAGGTGGATCCTTCCCAACTCGCAATCAACATGTTCGACGCATTGCATCTGTGTGAGGAGGCCGGAGTGGGCATAGCGCACGGTATCTCTAGTTTCCATGTACCACAGGTTGCTCGGTTCTGTGAACAATGGCAATATTCATTCATCCCGGCTTCGGGTTCCTGGGACCAGGATCGGATTAATGCCATGCTCTCGGAAGTGTCCCAGAAAATTGTGGAAATTCCTATTAGATGCTTCAGAGGAGAGAATTTCGCCACCTAGCCTCACAAATCGGCTTTGTCTATACACTGTTCGTTCATATGGCCACCAAGGATTCTCTTTCTTAATCGAAGTAAGAAGGGGTGTGGCAAGACCTTGAAACCTGAGGAGGAGGAGGATAGCATTACTTCCTAACTAGTCGTCAACCCGTGCATCCGCACGGGCTAGTTTTGATATTATTTCACTATTTACCCATATGATCAAGTTGGTAGTTTTTCATGTAGATTCCGAAATATGGACATGTAAAGAAGACATTATAAGATGGTTGTTGTAGATTGTGCGAATATCTAAAAGGTCATTTACGCTGGAACGTGAGAGAATACCATTAATATGACTTGTCAACTAATGTCCCGACATATTCATAATTAGTAGATAATTCAGCATTATTGACTTCTCCTATCAAGTGGGGTTAAATAATTACCCGGAAATATATAAAATAACAATAATGGAGTATTATTTAACACCCATTCATATGCATATGTTTGTTCATAATCCTTTCATTATTAGCACCCTTTCATGTTCAAGATACCATACGATGGGATCTTATCGTCTCTTTCAGGGACACTAATTTCTTTTGTGTCGAGGTTAAAAGGCTAGATAAATGATGTTATATCCATTTACCGTGAAAATTGGTACCTCGAATTATAGCAAAACCAGAGTAGTATGCATTGAAAGATTATGGGATATTGTACTTCCTTCGACGCCATATGACAATGAATGTGTTTCTTTTAAGTATATTTTTTATTGTGGTTTTAGCCTGGTGACTTTAGTGATACATGTTGGAGAATATATAAACTATTGTTTGAATCTATACATAGGTTATA
Organism: Alopecurus myosuroides; assembly: GCA_028641055.1. NCBI lineage: Eukaryota > Viridiplantae > Streptophyta > Magnoliopsida > Poales > Poaceae > Alopecurus > Alopecurus myosuroides. The sequence goes on from CM054063.1 coordinate 14,197,345, forward strand.
TGGTAAAGGTTTAATGAATATACTTAGGTAAAAAAATATCTAGACTTAATTTGAAACACTCCATATATGTTTTGATCATATTTATAAGGCGCATATGTTCTAGATTATCTTAGACATACTCCACGAACAATGTTTTGTCGGTGCCATTTTCGAGATTAGATTATACATACTCCATGATAATTGTTTAGCCATTGCCATGTGATATTTTTTTTCTGGGGAGTATAAGGTGGACATTATTTTGGAAATGGAGCCAAACTTTGTAAATAGAAGCTGCCATTTGACATCACCGTGGTGTTAATATGGCCTTCCAAAACTAATTTGTTTGGTAAGAAAACAAATTTATATCTTAAAAAAATACAGTTCACGCCAAATGTCGAATGTAAGCGTGTATTGTTTTCAGTGTCTAATCTAATTAATTTAAATGTTATTAGCGTCTGTTGAAAATTCTAGTTTATTACCACGCGGAATGAAAAATATTCAAGAACATGGAGAGTCGTATTTATTATTTGATTTACAAACATACAAAGACATTATTATTTCTCTATCCAATGTAGATGTAGAACAATCCGAAAGGGTAACCGTTTATTCGATTATTTTCAACCATTTTTTCAATACAATTTTAGCGCCAAAAGTGAAATATCTGCTTGTTTTGAATTTCGGGTATTCTAATTTTGAACGTGTTCAAATTTACTCGAGAAAACCTTTTAATTTTACAGTCTAGTTCAATTGAATTGTGTTTTTCAACCTGTAAAGTAGAGTGATCAACGATATCTTCCGATGCATGCACTACAGGAATCTGCTGATAGGCCGACGGCAAAAGGCCGTCGGCACAGGTCAGAAGCCCGTCGGCCACCTCTGTGCCGACGGTGGCCGTCGGCACATTGCCGTCGGCACACGGCTCGTCGGCGCAGGTAAGGGGGCCGTTGGCACACGAAAATGCCGTCGGCACAGCTGAGTGGTGGGCCCCACCTTGCTCTGACAGCGGGCCCCACGCTGTCAGAGCGTTGGTCTGGTGGTGGCCTCTGTGCCGACGGCCACCCTCGGCACAAGGTGGGACACGCGGCAGCACCTGGTGCGTCCCTGGGCGGGCTCTGTGCCGACGGCATTGCCGTCGGCAAAGGGGGGGACACGTGGCGGCTGCTGATGCGCTCCTGGGGCATGGGCTGTGCCGACGGCAATGCCGTCGGCACAGGACTGACCATTTGGTCAGCGTAGGCCCTGTGCCGACGGCATTGCCGTCGGCATAGCCTCTGCCCCAGATTTTTTCCCTGCTGTTTTGGTTCCAAAATCCACAGAAATTGCACAAATAATAATTCAATGCAACAGAAACATCTAGAAGCACAGTACTATCATTATTGAACATCAAAACATCCATACAAACATCGTTTAATGTCATACATCGATCCACATGCATCCATCGATCCAGATACATCCATACATCGAACTAGATACATCCCTAGCTAGGAGAAGGGGTGAAGCCCAGGTCTCCACTCGTGAAATGAGGACGATCATGTGTCGCGTCCGTCGAACCAGCTCCGGAGCCACCAGGCGAGGTACCAGGAGTGGCCGAAGCACGGCCGTGAATCGGCGTCGACTGGCGCGAACCCGGGGAGCCACTAGGAGAAGCCCGGTCAAAAGCCGTGTTCCCCGAAGCTCCAGTATCCTACATGTTCGAGCACGAGTTAGACACTTTAGAGGCAAAGTAAATCAGTAATCGACGTGTGGAAAAGAACACATACCGGGGTCTCTGCGTAGTATGTGAGGGCAAACTCATCCCTCGATATGAATATCGGGACCGGCCCTGCCGCTTCAGGAGGCTCTCGATCCGGGATGCGATCCTCTCTCTCCGGTGGTCATCCACCTCATCATCGCCTACAAGATGGTTTAGATGTCATGTGTTGCCAAGATGATTTAGACTTGTCATATTTTGCAGAAATATGGATTGAAAACTTACACTCGATACCGCGCTATGGTACGAAGTGAGGGCGTCGGTCCTCTGCTGCCACGCCTGTAGGTTCTCCTTGTACTTCTCATAAGCGGCGGCATAGGCCGCATCGAACTCCGGCTACAATTTAGGAAACAAGTTAATATCGACAACTTAGCAATGCAGAGGGGAATGTAAGAAAACATGATGAGAATGAGAGGACAGCTTACATCGGCAGAGGCAGAGGCAGCTCTAGCACGCCGTCCACGAGGCTGGACAGGGACGGCGTCGACGGGGAGGGTAGCCTTGATACGAGTGAGGCTCGCGGTAGGCGTGGCCACCTTATCAAGGATTCTCAGACGGCCGTGCTCCCTCCCGTTCCCCGCTAGCATCAACGCCGTCTCGTCGTACTCGTGCTCGAAGGGGTCCTCGACCTGCGGGTGTAGAATCTGGAACGCCGAGGTGTAATCCTGCATGTCCGACTCGGCTCTGCCGTAGTACTCAGGAGCCGAGGACGTGGCGGCGTCTGAAACAGACTTCTTCCGCCTCATCGTCTTCCACGCCGCCAAGTAAGTAGCTGGCACCCCACTCTGCTTCTCCTGCATCGCAAAAGTAAACGTTATGTGTATCAAGTAGAAACATGCATGATAGAAAATAAACCATCTTTTCCATGTATGTACATACCATCCTCTTCTTGAAGCGGTCGGTGTTGAGGCTTCCTCCACTGTGGGTGCCCCCGTGGCCTCGGTTCTTCTTGTTCCGCTCGCTCACGGCATTGTGTTCGGGGTCTTCCCCGGCCCACCTCCTAGCCAGCACCGCCCATGCGTCCTCGTGTCTTTCGGCCCAGTGTGGAATGACCTGAGAATGCAATAGTGAAGTAAAAAGGAGGCAATGCAATGGCAAATTAACTGAAATGTAGAATGACATAGATAGTTTACTTACCCTTATGAAATCCTCGACTGTCATCTTGGGCGGGTCCGCGACATTGTCCTTCTTCTTGGCCCTTTTGCCCTTCTCGGCCATGAACGCGCTGATGGCGGTGTGCTTCTGGTTGTACCACACCTGGCGGGTCAACCTCATGCACGCCTTGCGGAGAACCCGACGCGCCGCGCCTCTATCCTCCTCAAGCACCCGGAAAAAGCACTTCAATCATGCATGAAGAAAATAGCGAGTTAGAACGGTGGTGTCATCAACTACGAACGAAACTCATGAAAATATAACTTACCCAAAACCTGGTGGTCACGGCGTCAGAAGCCTTCCCGAATGGCGCGCAATCGGCAGCCTCGTAGTCCAGCCAAGAAGACGCCAACTTCGGCGGGCCATCCACAACCGTGGTGTAAAAGCCCGGCCAATAAAGCCGGATCAGAGCTCCAAGCAAGCTCGAAGGCTGGCGGCTCCCTTCAGCATATGTCCAATTGCTGCATAATAATCAAACATTAGTACATATGCCAAAAATGAAACTACATATTTAAAATTACAAAATTAGTAAACTTACTCCTTCTTATTTGGATAAATAAGAGTCTTCTCCTCCTCCGTGGCAGGCTGCTTATCCAAACAGGGGACTCCCGCTTCCCCGCGAACTCGCAGCTTCTTCGGTGCCCCTCCTCCTCCCTCCACCTCCCCCTCCATCTCCACCTCCTCGTCCTCGTCCTCCTCCTCCTCCTCCCGTCTGTACTCCTCCTCCTCCTCCCGTCTGGACTCCGTCTCCCCCTCCTCCCTATACTCTATCTGCAGCTGGGAAGCCACGTCACCAGACGCGGAGGGTGGAGGCTCCAAGTCTACACCTCCCCCGCCACCTCCACCTCGTCCTCGTCCTCGTCCTCCACCTCGTCCTCCACCTCGTCCTCGTCCTCGTCCTCCAACCGCATCGTCGTCCACGGGGTAGCGCCGATTGCGAATCAAGGATCTACCACTCCGTGTAATCTTCTTGAGCAAGGACGACGACGATTCCTTGCCTTGGCTCATATTGTCCAATCACCTGCATCGAGAAATAGAAAACAATTAAATCACATATACATAGTAAAAATATAGGCACTTAGCATAAAATGGTGAAATGTAGGCACTTAGCATAAAATTGTGAAACTTGGCATAAAATGTAGAGCATCACTAGGCATGTTCAAAAGAAAAAATACTAAGTATAAAATGGTGAAACTTGCATAAAAAATGCTAAGATAAAATACTAAGTATAAAGACATCACCTAGAATCATCACTCTCATAATTAGGTGGGTTCTCGTTCTCACTATCCGTATCACTATCACGTGAGTAGTAAATTAGAGGATCTTCGAACGGTGGTGGCTCATCATCGTCTTCATTGTCTGTATGTAGCTTGGTGAGCATGTCTATGTCCTTTAGATCCACCACTGACTCACCACGAGTTTCCGCATTGTTCTCGAGGTCCTCAAAACCACCCATTTGTAAGTCAAAGTCTCCGAAGTCCTCTTGCTCTTGATAGAAAATTCCTTGGTACGTTTTCGGGTCAATGTTGTTATAATCGTCGTCGGACGGCATGGGTAGTTTACCATGTGGCGATACCCTGAACGCAACCTCCCAACCCTTGAGTGCCTCTTTCTGGCATGGGTAAGGCAAATAATAAACTTGCTTAGCTTGGTGAGCCACAATAAAGACATCGGCTCCGCTATAGGTGGTTGAAGGCCTAACTTCAACTAACCCAATGGAAGGGGTACTTTTGTATCCATGGACGGGGTCGAACCAGTGGCATTTGAACACAACGAGCTTGAGTTCTACGTTGGTGCGATTGAACGTCAGCTCGTATACCTTCTCTAACGTTCCGTAGTAGTCTATGGAATCGGCGCCTCGGGTGAAGACCCCGGTATTTACCGTTTTTGCATTCGGCCGACTCTTCTGGTGATCCTCCGTGTGGAAGCGATACCCATTCACATCATACTTCTCATATTTCATGACGCTACGGGTAAAACCTTGGGAAACACATCTCAACTCATCCGTCATCTGAACGTTGGGATTAGCTCCCTACAAATACGATACAAATTGTTTTGTGCATTAGATAGGTGTAACGAAAGGGACAAGCCACAGATTGCAAGGTAATAGGGAGAGGTTAGAAATTACTTTTTCCATGAACCAAGACACAAATTTTTTCTGTCCGGGAGCACCCTCTTTCAGAAGAGTGTCCAGCTCTCCGATAGATGGTTCCTCCGCTCCAGACCACATTTCATCCGTGAATTCTCTAAAAGAAGAGAATACGTATTAGATCGAAACAGGGTTACTAGTTGGAAAGTAATTTGTACCACCATTTTACCTGATATAATCGACCACTTCCTTCATGTTCGTAAGCACATAGAGCATTATGCAATCTTGCTCTTCCTTGGTCAAGGTATATTTTTCTCGGCCACCTGACTTGCCACCGGGACATTGGAAGAGGAGGAGCTGGGGGTCATGCTTGGGCTCGTCGATATTGTACCGAGATGCCTGGTTATGCATAGTGGGAACTTCAGCAGGATAGTACGTTGTCGCGGCGTCTGCCATCTCCTCAAGACATACTCCCTCAGCTATGCATGCTTCAATCTTAGCTTTATTTCCAGTTTTGTTTCTAATGTACTTGAACTCTCTCTCAATACAAAACTGCCAACGAAACTGCACCGGTCCACCCAAAAGTGCCTCGTTCGCGAGATGCACAACGAGATGTGCCATCGGAGTAAAGAAGCCTGGCGGAAATATCATCTCTAAGTTGCATAGCAACTCCGGCACTAGATCATGCAGCTTCTGAATAATCACAGGACATATCTGCTTAGCACAAAGCGTGCGGAAGAAATGGCTCAACTCCGCGAGCACTCGCCAGACACGCTCGGGTAGATACCCTCGAACCATCACCGGCATCAGACGCTCAAGCCATATATGATAGTCGTGACTCTTGAGCCCGTTGACTTTTCCCGTTAAAAGATTGACCCCCTTGCTTATATTCGAACAATAACCATCAGGAAACATGACAATGAATTTAAGCCACTTGAATACCTCCTTCTTTTGAATACTGTCAAGGCAGTAGTCGGCGAGCGGTTTAAACCAATTTTTTCGCCGGCGGTCAGGAGGCTGCATATGTAATCTCTTTCTATCACAGAGTTTCTGGACATCGACTCTAGCCTTCACATTATCCTTCGACTTCTCAGGAATGTTCAGGATTGTGTGAAAGAGTGACTCTCCGACATTCTTTTCGGTGTGCATCACATCGATGTTATGGGGAAGTTCGAGATCCTTGTAATAATCAAGCTGCGTCAAGCCTGCCACGTGAGTCCAGTTGTGTGTTTTACCATATCCGACGTATCGTGGGCCATTTCCCCCAGCGGGAACAAGAGCACGTAGCTCGGCATCAACAGCTGCACCATCGAATGTTGGTATCTTTTTTTCTACACGCTCAACTCTGCCCTTCTTGAAGTTCTTTTTGTCTTCTCTAAATCGATGCCTTCGTTTGAGGAACTGTCGATGCATGTCAAACGAGGAATACTTCTTACCCGCGCTTAACCAGAGGAACTCCAATCGGTTCCTGCACACTGGGCATGGCCACTTACCAGCGGTACACCATCCACAGAATAGAGCGTACCCTGGAAGGTCGTGCATGGAGTATTGGAACCAAATTTTCATTAAGAAGTTTTTCTTTGATGCCCGGTCGTATGTGAACGTCCCGTGGTGCCAAGAGTGGTCCAAATCATCCACAAGCGGCTGCATGTAGACACTCAGATTCTTTCCCGGGTATTCTGGCCCTGGAATGATCAGCGACAGAAATATGGTATTCCTTTGCATTAAGACTCCAGGAGGGAGATTGAGCGGAATAACAAACACGGGCCAGCAGCTGTATGAGGCAGTCGACATACCATATGGATTGAATCCATCTGTTGCTATCGCAATCCTGACATTTCGAGCCTCTTTTGCCTCATCGGGGTATTTTGCATCGAAATTCTTCCATGCCTGACCATCAGATGGATGTCCCATCTTTTCCCGTCCGTGCTCGTCTGTGTATCTCTTCCCCATCTTGTGCCAAGTCATCTGTTTGGCAGTCTCCTCGGACCAATACAGCCGCTGGATTCTTTTAATGAATGGGAGATACCGAAGAATCTTCATAGCGACTTTCGTCTGCTTCAACTGACCATCGGCTCCCTTTACCTCATGATACCTAGACGCCTTACAAATGGTACAGTACTTGTCATCCGCAAACTGTTTCCAAAACAGAATGCAGCCTTTTGGACAAGAATCTATCTTTGTATAATCCATGTTGAGCCCTTTCAAGACTTTCTTCGCTTCGTGCATGCTTTTAGGAAGACAATGCCCCTCGGGCAACATGTTACCATAGGTTTTCAGATTAGCTTCAAATCCAGCACGGGTGGTGGAGTACCGGGCCTTGTCGGCTAGTGCTTGAGAGATGGCATCGAGTTGAGAAATCTTTGCACCCTCGTATAGCGGCCTCTTAGCCGAGCCCATCATTTCAAAGAAGGCCTTCGCTGTGGGCTCGGGTTCATCCGGGTCCTCCGGTTCGGCCTGTTCCTCCACTTGAGGTGGCGAATCAGGCATGTCGGCATCACGGAAATCATCTAACAAGTTCCTAATCCCATCGTACTCAATGCCATTGATCCGCTGGCGCATCACCTCTCCTCTATCACGCTCGTACTGAGCAAAGTCGACAGTCGTCACGTAGTTCTGCATATATCCATGCAACCACAGGTGTTTAGTCATTTCAACCTTTCCATGACGATGCCGCCTCCGACAATTAGAGCAAGGGCATAATGGGCGAACCGCTGACTTTGAACCACGCGCTAACTCTTTCACTAACATGTTGGTCTTCCATTCCCACTCATCTGTTCTTTCAGTCACAGAAATACGGCCGCTGTACATCCACTCATTACCAGACATCCTCTGCTTTATTGGGAGACAAACAACAACGCATTTCTTAAAATGATAGGACTGTATTTGCATAATATTTATGAGGATTAATTACGACAAAATTTTATATATTACAACATGCAACGGTTCACCTACATGTCTAATAGGTAGGGGCCTAATCCCACCCGGATATGTGTAGATCGGTTCGTGTCCCATGTTCTACCCCGACCCGAGACGGAATTTCGGCAGCACCTCCCCGCTGTTCTTCAGAATACACGTCTCGAACTTTTCAAGCCGAGAGGGTGTGCATCCGAAGAACAACGGGGGGTGCTGCCGAAATCCGTCTCAGGAAGGAGCAGAACATGGGACACGAACCGAACTACACATACCCGAGCTGTCCAAAACGTGGACAATCCGGAAGAGCTACGGTTATAAATATGCAGAGACGGACAGTCCTGCATATTTATAAATTTGCAACTCTCCCGAACGGGAGACGCCTACGGTTACGCGACTAGACATGAATGTAAATGTGTCATCGGCTCGAAGGTCGGGGCAGAGCAAGGGGTGGAAAGCTGGAGGTGATGGAAATTTAGCTCACCTAGACCCGCTGGAGGCGAAGCCGTAAGTGGTCGAAGCAGCAAGGGAGAAAAATGTCGATGACGCGCCGCCCTGGACCCGCTGAAGAAGCTCGATGAGACCACGATGGTGAGTGGCTGGACCTACGCCATCTGAAAACACACAATGAACATCCATTAACAAATTGCATCAAATATGACGAAATTGCATTAAAATTTTATACCGACACCGACGCCCACCATCGCCACCAACCACCGGCGCCCGCCCCCGCCACCGACTATCGGGGTGCGCCCTCGACATCAACCACCGGGGCGCGCCCTCGATACCGACCAACGGGCCCGCCCTCGGCACCGACACCGACGCCCACCATCGCCACCAACCACCGGCGCCCGCCCCCGCCACCGACTATCGGGGTGCGCCCTCGACATCAACCACCGGGGCGCGCCCTCGATACCGACCAACGGGCCCGCCCTCGGCACCGACACCGACGCCCACCATCGCCACCAACCACCGGCGCCCGCCCCCGCCACCGACTATCGGGGTGCGCCCACGACATCAACCACCGGGACGCGCCCTCGATACCGACCAACGGGCCCGCCCTCGGCACCGACACCGACGCCCACCATCGCCACCAACCACCGGCGCCCGCCCCCGCCACCGACTATCGGGGTGCGCCCTCGACATCAACCACCGGGGCGCGCCCTCGATACCGACCAACGGGCCCGCCCTCGGCACCGACACCGACGCCCACCATCGCCACCAACCACCGGCGCCCGCCCCCGCCACCGACTATCGGGGTGCGCCCACGACATCAACCACCGGGACGCGCCCTCGATACCGACCAACGGGCCCGCCCTCGCCACCGACACTAACGCCCACCATCGCCACCAACCACCGGCGCCCGCCCTCGCCACCGAACGCTAAAATTGATTATTGCTGCTATCCAATTCGAACGATCTACCGGTTCCGGCCTACTACGGCGGCGGTGGTGGTGGCGGCTACTACGGCGGCGGCCTTAACTAATTAAAATCTATCGCTTAACTAATTAAAATCTATCGCTTAACTAATTAAAATAAAATAAAAATGCTCTGTTACTTACAGTGAGCAGAGCAACCGGCAGGGAATGGCGGCGCGCGGCAGCAGGGGCGGTGGCTGGAGGCGGGAGGTGGAGGTGGACGTGCGGTGGCCGGGAGGTGGAGGTGGACGTGCGGTGGTGGCCGGGAGGCAGTGGAGGTGGACGTGCGGTGGTGGCCGGAGGCGGGAGGCAGTGGTGGCCGGAGGCGGGAGACGGGAGGTGGAGGTGGAGGTGGACGCGGTGGGGAGGAAGTGGAGGTGGAGGTGGGGAGGGGAGGGCGACGCACGGCGGTGGGGATGGGAGGGCGGCGCACGGCGGCGGCGAGACAGGGTGGGTGGCGGCGGCGGGGAAGTGAGCAGAGGGGCGGGGAAGGGAGAGGGCGGCGGGGAGAGGGGCGGTGGCGGCGGCGGGGACGGGAGCAGCGGCGGCGGGGAAGGGAGAGGGCGGCGCCGGCGTGGGTCGGTGGCGGCGGCGGGGACGGGAGCAGCGGCGGCGGGGAAGGGAGAGGGCGCGCGGGCTCGGGCAGATCGAGATGCACGGGGTGGGGGTCAACGCGTTCCCCTGCCCCGTGTGTATACAAAAAAAAAAGAGAAAAACACTATGCCGACGGCATAGCCGTCGGCACACGTATTTTTTTTTCCAACGCCTACGCCGACGGCCACCGTCGGCACATGTATTTTTGGATATTTTTGTATGTGGTTACACATATATTGTTCCGATATTTTTGGACTATCTCATTTGTTGCTGTTGAAATCTTTTATTTTTAGCTAAATCTGGTAGTTTGAAACGCTATTTTGAAATATAACACGCTATTAGCACGTTATAACGTGCATAACATCTGGCAGCTATTTATCTTAGCGTGCTATTTCATACTTTGTTTAGGAGTCAAGTATTTCGGAAGGGAGGGAGCAATTGCTTATGTATAATAACAAAATATTACATTAATTAAAGGCCAAAGCTTCACCTTGGAGACTACACAATGTCAAAATGACTTACATTTGGGGTCAGAGGGTGCTGTAACGAGATTTTTTCTGAACTGAATGATAATCTAGGAGAAGCATACATCAGTGGACTTTCTGATTAATCAAATCTCGTCGCAAAAACATCTATCAAGTACAGAGTGGACGATGATGCACGGGAATATTATCTTTTTGGAGTATCTCATGGTTTGGCTTCAAGGCAACAAGAACTAGAATAAGGTAAGCGCAAGTTGGGGCTTGGTAGCTTGATTTGTTCGTTTTCCATTGGCAAGTAGCAGCACGTCCAGCCGAGGTCCAGTGCACACAGATATCATTCTCCTGGAAGTAGCACACGGCTCCCTAGCTCCAACCTGTGTGCCGTCTGTCCATCAATCATGGATCGCCAGAAAAAAAAAATATGGCGAAAATATGATATCACTTTCACCCCGGAGTGAAATCTTTGCCATCAAAAGCACACAACACACCTATAATAACATGCTATGGCATAAACTTGCTTGTGTTGGGGTCCAGACGCTCCGGATCCACCCCTCCGGTGAAACCCTAGACCCGCAGGAGAAATACCGGACTTATACGGAAACACGCGGTAACGGCGTCGAAAGGGGGTAGCATTGTGGAACTAGGTGATTGGTTGTGTTAGGGTAGGCCATAGGAACATAAAACAACAAGGTAGAACCCACCTCTTCGGAAGATTCACGACGTTTCGTCCGATACGGGGGTTTCACCCTATAAGCGCGTGTAAACTCACGAGAGAGAAGTGGATGCCGGTGTAGCGGCCCACACCCCGGAGTGAAATCTTTGCCATCAAAAGCACACAACACACCTATAATGACATGCTATGGCATAAACTTGCTTGTGTTGGGGTCCAGACGCTCCGGATCCACCCCTCCGGTGAAACCCTAGACCCGCAGGAGAAATACCGGACTTATACGGAAACACGCGGTAACGGCGTCGAAAGGGGGTAGCATTGTGGAACTAGGTGATTGGTTGTGTTAGGGTAGGCCATAGGAACATAAAACAACAAGGTAGAACCCACCTCTTCGGAAGATTCACGACGTTTCGTCCGATACGGGGGTTTCACCCTATAAGCGCGTGTAAACTCACGAGAGAGAAGTGGATGCCGGTGAAGCGGCCCACACCCCGGAGTGAAATCTTTGCCATCAAAAGCACACAACACACCTATAATAACATGCTATGGCATAAACTTGCTTGTGTTGGGGTCCAGACGCTCCGGATCCACCCCTCCGGTGAAACCCTAGACCCGCAGGAGAAATACCGGACTTATACGGAAACACGCGGTAACGGCGTCGAAAGGGGCTAGCATTGTGGAACTAGGTGCTTGGTTGTGTTAGGGTAGGCCATAGGAACATAAAACAACAAGGTAGAACCCACCTCTTCGGAAGATTCACGACGTTTCATCCGATACGGGGGTTTCACCCTATAAGCGCGTGTAAACTCACGAGAGACAAGTGGATCCCGGTGAAGCGGCCCACACCCCGGAGTGAAATCTTTGCCATCAAAAGCACACAACACACCTATAATAACATGCTATGGCATAAACTTGCTTGTGTTGGGGTCCAGACGCTCCGGATCCACCCCTCCGGTGAAACCCTAGACCCGCAGGAGAAATACCGGACTTATACGGAAACACGCGGTAACGGCGTCGAAAGGGGGTAGCATTGTGGAACTAGGTGATTGGTTGTGTTAGGGTAGGCCATAGGAACATAAAACAACAAGGTAGAACCCACCTCTTCGGAAGATTCACGACGTTTCGTCCGATACGGGGGTTTCACCCTATAAGCGCGTGTAAACTCACGAGAGAGAAGTGGATGCCGGTGAAGCGGCCCACACCCCGGAGTGAAATCTTTGCCATCAAAAGCACACAACACACCTATAATAACATGCTATGGCATAAACTTGCTTGTGTTGGGGTCCAGACGCTCCGGATCCACCCCTCCGGTGAAACCCTAGACCCGCAGGAGAAATACCGGACTTATACGGAAACACGCGGTAACGGCGTCGAAAGGGGGTAGCATTGTGGAACTAGGTGCTTGGTTGTGTTAGGGTAGGCCATAGGAACATAAAACAACAAGGTAGAACCCACCTCTTCGGAAGATTCACGACGTTTCGTCCGATACGGGGGTTTCACCCTATAAGCGCGTGTAAACTCACGAGAGAGAAGTGGATGCCGGTGTAGCGGCCCACACCCCGGAGTGAAATCTTTGCCATCAAAAGCACACAACACACCTATAATGACATGCTATGGCATAAACTTGCTTGTGTTGGGGTCCAGACGCTCCGGATCCACCCCTCCGGTGAAACCCTAGACCCGCAGAAGAAATACCGGACTTATACGGAAACACGCGGTAACGGCGTCGAAAGGGGGTAGCATTGTGGAACTAGGTGATTGGTTGTGTTAGGGTAGGCCATAGGAACATAAAACAACAAGGTAGAACCCACCTCTTCGGAAGATTCACGATGTTTCGTCCGATACGGGGGTTTCACCCTATAAGCGCGTGTAAACTCACGAGAGAGAAGTGGATGCCGGTGAAGCGGCCCACACCCCGGAGTGAAATCTTTGCCATCAAAAGCACACAACACACCTATAATGACATGCTATGGCATAAACTTGCTTGTGTTGGGGTCCAGACGCTCCGGATCCACCCCTCCGGTGAAACCCTAGACCCGCAGGAGAAATACCGGACTTATACGGAAACACGCGGTAACGGCGTCGAAAGGGGGTAGCATTGTGGAACTAGGTGCTTGGTTGTGTTAGGGTAGGCCATAGGAACATAAAACAACAAGGTAGAACCCACCTCTTCGGAAGATTCACGACGTTTCGTCCGATACGGGGGTTTCACCCTATAAGCGCGTGTAAACTCACGAGAGACAAGTGGATCCCGGTGAAGCGGCCCACACCCCGGAGTGAAATCTTTGCCATCAAAAGCACACAACACACCTATAATAACATGCTATGGCATAAACTTGCTTGTGTTGGGGTCCAGACGCTCCGGATCCACCCCTCCGGTGAAACCCTAGACCCGCAGGAGAAATACCGGACTTATACGGAAACACGCGGTAACGGCGTCGAAAGGGGGTAGCATTGTGGAACTAGGTGCTTGGTTGTGTTAGGGTAGGCCATAGGAACATAAAACAACAAGGTAGAACCCACCTCTTCGGAAGATTCACGACGTTTCGTCCGATACGGGGGTTTCACCCTATAAGCGCGTGTAAACTCACGAGAGACAAGTGGATCCCGGTGAAGCGGCCCACACCCCGGAGTGAAATCTTTGCCATCAAAAGCACACAACACACCTATAATAACATGCTATGGCATAAACTTGCTTGTGTTGGGGTCCAGACGCTCCGGATCCACCCCTCCGGTGAAACCCTAGACCCGCAGGAGAAATACCGGACTTATACGGAAACACGCGGTAACGGCGTCGAAAGGGGGTAGCATTGTGGAACTAGGTGCTTGGTTGTGTTAGGGTAGGCCATAGGAACATAAAACAACAAGGTAGAACCCACCTCTTCGGAAGATTCACGACGTTTCGTCCGATACGGGGGTTTCACCCTATAAGCGCGTGTAAACTCACGAGAGACAAGTGGATCCCGGTGAAGCGGCCCACACCCCGGAGTGAAATCTTTGCCATCAAAAGCACACAACACACCTATAATAACATGCTATGGCATAAACTTGCTTGTGTTGGGGTCCAGACGCTCCGGATCCACCCCTCCGGTGAAACCCTAGACCCGCAGGAGAAATACCGGACTTATACGGAAACACGCGGTAACGGCGTCGAAAGGGGGTAGCATTGTGGAACTAGGTGCTTGGTTGTGTTAGGGTAGGCCATAGGAACATAAAACAACAAGGTAGAACCCACCTCTTCGGAAGATTCACGACGTTTCGTCCGATACGGGGGTTTCACCCTATAAGCGCGTGTAAACTCACGAGAGACAAGTGGATCCCGGTGAAGCGGCCCACACCCCGGAGTGAAATCTTTGCCATCAAAAGCACACAACACACCTATAATAACATGCTATGGCATAAACTTGCTTGTGTTGGGGTCCAGACGCTCCGGATCCACCCCTCCGGTGAAACCCTAGACCCGCAGGAGAAATACCGGACTTATACGGAAACACGCGGTAACGGCGTCGAAAGGGGGTAGCATTGTGGAACTAGGTGATTGGTTGTGTTAGGGTAGGCCATAGGAACATAAAACAACAAGGTAGAACCCACCTCTTCGGAAGATTCACGACGTTTCGTCCGATACGGGGGTTTCACCCTATAAGCGCGTGTAAACTCACGAGAGACAAGTGGATCCCGGTGAAGCGGCCCACACCCCGGAGTGAAATCTTTGCCATCAAAAGCACACAACACACCTATAATAACATGCTATGGCATAAACTTGCTTGTGTTGGGGTCCAGACGCTCCGGATCCACCCCTCCGGTGAAACCCTAGACCCGCAGGAGAAATACCGGACTTATACGGAAACACGCGGTAACGGCGTCGAAAGGGGGTAGCATTGTGGAACTAGGTGCTTGGTTGTGTTAGGGTAGGCCATAGGAACATAAAACAACAAGGTAGAACCCACCTCTTCGGAAGATTCACGACGTTTCGTCCGATACGGGGGTTTCACCCTATAAGCGCGTGTAAACTCACGAGAGACAAGTGGATCCCGGTGAAGCGGCCCACACCCCGGAGTGAAATCTTTGCCATCAAAAGCACACAACACACCTATAATAACATGCTATGGCATAAACTTGCTTGTGTTGGGGTCCAGACGCTCCGGATCCACCCCTCCGGTGAAACCCTAGACCCGCAGGAGAAATACCGGACTTATACGGAAACACGCGGTAACGGCGTCGAAAGGGGGTAGCATTGTGGAACTAGGTGCTTGGTTGTGTTAGGGTAGGCCATAGGAACATAAAACAACAAGGTAGAACCCACCTCTTCGGAAGATTCACGACGTTTCGTCCGATACGGGGGTTTCACCCTATAAGCGCGTGTAAACTCACGAGAGACAAGTGGATCCCGGTGAAGCGGCCCACACCCCGGAGTGAAATCTTTGCCATCAAAAGCACACAACACACCTATAATAACATGCTATGGCATAAACTTGCTTGTGTTGGGGTCCAGACGCTCCGGATCCACCCCTCCGGTGAAACCCTAGACCCGCAGGAGAAATACCGGACTTATACGGAAACACGCGGTAACGGCGTCGAAAGGGGGTAGCATTGTGGAACTAGGTGATTGGTTGTGTTAGGGTAGGCCATAGGAACATAAAACAACAAGGTAGAACCCACCTCTTCGGAAGATTCACGACGTTTCGTCCGATACGGGGGTTTCACCCTATAAGCGCGTGTAAACTCACGAGAGACAAGTGGATCCGGTGAAGCGGCCCACACCCCGGAGTGAAATCTTTGCCATCAAAAGCACACAACACACCTATAATAACATTCTATGGCATAAACTTGCTTGTGTTGGGGTCCAGACGCTCCGGATCCACCCCTCCGGTGAAACCCTAGACCCGCAGGAGAAATACCGGACTTATACGGAAACACGCGGTAACGGCGTCGAAAGGGGGTAGCATTGTGGAACTAGGTGCTTGGTTGTGTTAGGGTAGGCCATAGGAACATAAAACAACAAGGTAGAACCCACCTCTTCGGAAGATTCACGACGTTTCGTCCGATACGGGGGTTTCACCCTATAAGCGCGTGTAAACTCACGAGAGACAAGTGGATCCCGGTGAAGCGGCCCACACCCCGGAGTGAAATCTTTGCCATCAAAAGCACACAACACACCTATAATAACATGCTATGGCATAAACTTGCTTGTGTTGGGGTCCAGACGCTCCGGATCCACCCCTCCGGTGAAACCCTAGACCCGCAGGAGAAATACCGGACTTATACGGAAACACGCGGTAACGGCGTCGAAAGGGGGTAGCATTGTGGAACTAGGTGCTTGGTTGTGTTAGGGTAGGCCATAGGAACATAAAACAACAAGGTAGAACCCACCTCTTCGGAAGATTCACGACGTTTCGTCCGATACGGGGGTTTCACCCTATAAGCGCGTGTAAACTCACGAGAGACAAGTGGATCCCGGTGAAGCGGCCCACACCCCGGAGTGAAATCTTTGCCATCAAAAGCACACAACACACCTATAATAACATGCTATGGCATAAACTTGCTTGTGTTGGGGTCCAGACGCTCCGGATCCACCCCTCCGGTGAAACCCTAGACCCGCAGGAGAAATACCGGACTTATACGGAAACACGCGGTAACGGCGTCGAAAGGGGGTAGCATTGTGGAACTAGGTGCTTGGTTGTGTTAGGGTAGGCCATAGGAACATAAAACAACAAGGTAGAACCCACCTCTTCGGAAGATTCACGACGTTTCGTCCGATACGGGGGTTTCACCCTATAAGCGCGTGTAAACTCACGAGAGACAAGTGGATCCCGGTGAAGCGGCCCACACCCCGGAGTGAAATCTTTGCCATCAAAAGCACACAACACACCTATAATAACATGCTATGGCATAAACTTGCTTGTGTTGGGGTCCAGACGCTCCGGATCCACCCCTCCGGTGAAACCCTAGACCCGCAGGAGAAATACCGGACTTATACGGAAACACGCGGTAACGGCGTCGAAAGGGGGTAGCATTGTGGAACTAGGTGCTTGGTTGTGTTAGGGTAGGCCATAGGAACATAAAACAACAAGGTAGAACCCACCTCTTCGGAAGATTCACGACGTTTCGTCCGATACGGGGGTTTCACCCTATAAGCGCGTGTAAACTCACGAGAGACAAGTGGATCCCGGTGAAGCGGCCCACACCCCGGAGTGAAATCTTTGCCATCAAAAGCACACAACACACCTATAATAACATGCTATGGCATAAACTTGCTTGTGTTGGGGTCCAGACGCTCCGGATCCACCCCTCCGGTGAAACCCTAGACCCGCAGGAGAAATACCGGACTTATACGGAAACACGCGGTAACGGCGTCGAAAGGGGGTAGCATTGTGGAACTAGGTGATTGGTTGTGTTAGGGTAGGCCATAGGAACATAAAACAACAAGGTAGAACCCACCTCTTCGGAAGATTCACGACGTTTCGTCCGATACGGGGGTTTCACCCTATAAGCGCGTGTAAACTCACGAGAGACAAGTGGATCCCGGTGAAGCGGCCCACACCCCGGAGTGAAATCTTTGCCATCAAAAGCACACAACACACCTATAATAACATGCTATGGCATAAACTTGCTTGTGTTGGGGTCCAGACGCTCCGGATCCACCCCTCCGGTGAAACCCTAGACCCGCAGGAGAAATACCGGACTTATACGGAAACACGCGGTAACGGCGTCGAAAGGGGGTAGCATTGTGGAACTAGGTGCTTGGTTGTGTTAGGGTAGGCCATAGGAACATAAAACAACAAGGTAGAACCCACCTCTTCGGAAGATTCACGACGTTTCGTCCGATACGGGGGTTTCACCCTATAAGCGCGTGTAAACTCACGAGAGACAAGTGGATCCCGGTGAAGCGGCCCACACCCCGGAGTGAAATCTTTGCCATCAAAAGCACACAACACACCTATAATAACATGCTATGGCATAAACTTGCTTGTGTTGGGGTCCAGACGCTCCGGATCCACCCCTCCGGTGAAACCCTAGACCCGCAGGAGAAATACCGGACTTATACGGAAACACGCGGTAACGGCGTCGAAAGGGGGTAGCATTGTGGAACTAGGTGCTTGGTTGTGTTAGGGTAGGCCATAGGAACATAAAACAACAAGGTAGAACCCACCTCTTCGGAAGATTCACGACGTTTCGTCCGATACGGGGGTTTCACCCTATAAGCGCGTGTAAACTCACGAGAGACAAGTGGATCCCGGTGAAGCGGCCCACACCCCGGAGTGAAATCTTTGCCATCAAAAGCACACAACACACCTATAATAACATGCTATGGCATAAACTTGCTTGTGTTGGGGTCCAGACGCTCCGGATCCACCCCTCCGGTGAAACCCTAGACCCGCAGGAGAAATACCGGACTTATACGGAAACACGCGGTAACGGCGTCGAAAGGGGGTAGCATTGTGGAACTAGGTGCTTGGTTGTGTTAGGGTAGGCCATAGGAACATAAAACAACAAGGTAGAACCCACCTCTTCGGAAGATTCACGACGTTTCGTCCGATACGGGGGTTTCACCCTATAAGCGCGTGTAAACTCACGAGAGACAAGTGGATCCCGGTGAAGCGGCCCACACCCCGGAGTGAAATCTTTGCCATCAAAAGCACACAACACACCTATAATAACATGCTATGGCATAAACTTGCTTGTGTTGGGGTCCAGACGCTCCGGATCCACCCCTCCGGTGAAACCCTAGACCCGCAGGAGAAATACCGGACTTATACGGAAACACGCGGTAACGGCGTCGAAAGGGGGTAGCATTGTGGAACTAGGTGCTTGGTTGTGTTAGGGTAGGCCATAGGAACATAAAACAACAAGGTAGAACCCACCTCTTCGGAAGATTCACGACGTTTCGTCCGATACGGGGGTTTCACCCTATAAGCGCGTGTAAACTCACGAGAGACAAGTGGATCCCGGTGAAGCGGCCCACACCCCGGAGTGAAATCTTTGCCATCAAAAGCACACAACACACCTATAATAACATGCTATGGCATAAACTTGCTTGTGTTGGGGTCCAGACGCTCCGGATCCACCCCTCCGGTGAAACCCTAGACCCGCAGGAGAAATACCGGACTTATACGGAAACACGCGGTAACGGCGTCGAAAGGGGGTAGCATTGTGGAACTAGGTGCTTGGTTGTGTTAGGGTAGGCCATAGGAACATAAAACAACAAGGTAGAACCCACCTCTTCGGAAGATTCACGACGTTTCGTCCGATACGGGGGTTTCACCCTATAAGCGCGTGTAAACTCACGAGAGACAAGTGGATCCCGGTGAAGCGGCCCACACCCCGGAGTGAAATCTTTGCCATCAAAAGCACACAACACACCTATAATAACATGCTATGGCATAAACTTGCTTGTGTTGGGGTCCAGACGCTCCGGATCCACCCCTCCGGTGAAACCCTAGACCCGCAGGAGAAATACCGGACTTATACGGAAACACGCGGTAACGGCGTCGAAAGGGGGTAGCATTGTGGAACTAGGTGCTTGGTTGTGTTAGGGTAGGCCATAGGAACATAAAACAACAAGGTAGAACCCACCTCTTCGGAAGATTCACGACGTTTCGTCCGATACGGGGGTTTCACCCTATAAGCGCGTGTAAACTCACGAGAGACAAGTGGATCCCGGTGAAGCGGCCCACACCCCGGAGTGAAATCTTTGCCATCAAAAGCACACAACACACCTATAATAACATGCTATGGCATAAACTTGCTTGTGTTGGGGTCCAGACGCTCCGGATCCACCCCTCCGGTGAAACCCTAGACCCGCAGGAGAAATACCGGACTTATACGGAAACACGCGGTAACGGCGTCGAAAGGGGGTAGCATTGTGGAACTAGGTGCTTGGTTGTGTTAGGGTAGGCCATAGGAACATAAAACAACAAGGTAGAACCCACCTCTTCGGAAGATTCACGACGTTTCGTCCGATACGGGGGTTTCACCCTATAAGCGCGTGTAAACTCACGAGAGACAAGTGGATCCCGGTGAAGCGGCCCACACCCCGGAGTGAAATCTTTGCCATCAAAAGCACACAACACACCTATAATAACATGCTATGGCATAAACTTGCTTGTGTTGGGGTCCAGACGCTCCGGATCCACCCCTCCGGTGAAACCCTAGACCCGCAGGAGAAATACCGGACTTATACGGAAACACGCGGTAACGGCGTCGAAAGGGGGTAGCATTGTGGAACTAGGTGCTTGGTTGTGTTAGGGTAGGCCATAGGAACATAAAACAACAAGGTAGAACCCACCTCTTCGGAAGATTCACGACGTTTCGTCCGATACGGGGGTTTCACCCTATAAGCGCGTGTAAACTCACGAGAGACAAGTGGATCCCGGTGAAGCGGCCCACACCCCGGAGTGAAATCTTTGCCATCAAAAGCACACAACACACCTATAATAACATGCTATGGCATAAACTTGCTTGTGTTGGGGTCCAGACGCTCCGGATCCACCCCTCCGGTGAAACCCTAGACCCGCAGGAGAAATACCGGACTTATACGGAAACACGCGGTAACGGCGTCGAAAGGGGGTAGCATTGTGGAACTAGGTGCTTGGTTGTGTTAGGGTAGGCCATAGGAACATAAAACAACAAGGTAGAACCCACCTCTTCGGAAGATTCACGACGTTTCGTCCGATACGGGGGTTTCACCCTATAAGCGCGTGTAAACTCACGAGAGACAAGTGGATCCCGGTGAAGCGGCCCACACCCCGGAGTGAAATCTTTGCCATCAAAAGCACACAACACACCTATAATAACATGCTATGGCATAAACTTGCTTGTGTTGGGGTCCAGACGCTCCGGATCCACCCCTCCGGTGAAACCCTAGACCCGCAGGAGAAATACCGGACTTATACGGAAACACGCGGTAACGGCGTCGAAAGGGGGTAGCATTGTGGAACTAGGTGCTTGGTTGTGTTAGGGTAGGCCATAGGAACATAAAACAACAAGGTAGAACCCACCTCTTCGGAAGATTCACGACGTTTCGTCCGATACGGGGGTTTCACCCTATAAGCGCGTGTAAACTCACGAGAGACAAGTGGATCCCGGTGAAGCGGCCCACACCCCGGAGTGAAATCTTTGCCATCAAAAGCACACAACACACCTATAATAACATGCTATGGCATAAACTTGCTTGTGTTGGGGTCCAGACGCTCCGGATCCACCCCTCCGGTGAAACCCTAGACCCGCAGGAGAAATACCGGACTTATACGGAAACACGCGGTAACGGCGTCGAAAGGGGGTAGCATTGTGGAACTAGGTGCTTGGTTGTGTTAGGGTAGGCCATAGGAACATAAAACAACAAGGTAGAACCCACCTCTTCGGAAGATTCACGACGTTTCGTCCGATACGGGGGTTTCACCCTATAAGCGCGTGTAAACTCACGAGAGACAAGTGGATCCCGGTGAAGCGGCCCACACCCCGGAGTGAAATCTTTGCCATCAAAAGCACACAACACACCTATAATAACATGCTATGGCATAAACTTGCTTGTGTTGGGGTCCAGACGCTCCGGATCCACCCCTCCGGTGAAACCCTAGACCCGCAGGAGAAATACCGGACTTATACGGAAACACGCGGTAACGGCGTCGAAAGGGGGTAGCATTGTGGAACTAGGTGCTTGGTTGTGTTAGGGTAGGCCATAGGAACATAAAACAACAAGGTAGAACCCACCTCTTCGGAAGATTCACGACGTTTCGTCCGATACGGGGGTTTCACCCTATAAGCGCGTGTAAACTCACGAGAGACAAGTGGATCCCGGTGAAGCGGCCCACACCCCGGAGTGAAATCTTTGCCATCAAAAGCACACAACACACCTATAATAACATGCTATGGCATAAACTTGCTTGTGTTGGGGTCCAGACGCTCCGGATCCACCCCTCCGGTGAAACCCTAGACCCGCAGGAGAAATACCGGACTTATACGGAAACACGCGGTAACGGCGTCGAAAGGGGGTAGCATTGTGGAACTAGGTGCTTGGTTGTGTTAGGGTAGGCCATAGGAACATAAAACAACAAGGTAGAACCCACCTCTTCGGAAGATTCACGACGTTTCGTCCGATACGGGGGTTTCACCCTATAAGCGCGTGTAAACTCACGAGAGACAAGTGGATCCCGGTGAAGCGGCCCACACCCCGGAGTGAAATCTTTGCCATCAAAAGCACACAACACACCTATAATAACATGCTATGGCATAAACTTGCTTGTGTTGGGGTCCAGACGCTCCGGATCCACCCCTCCGGTGAAACCCTAGACCCGCAGGAGAAATACCGGACTTATACGGAAACACGCGGTAACGGCGTCGAAAGGGGGTAGCATTGTGGAACTAGGTGCTTGGTTGTGTTAGGGTAGGCCATAGGAACATAAAACAACAAGGTAGAACCCACCTCTTCGGAAGATTCACGACGTTTCGTCCGATACGGGGGTTTCACCCTATAAGCGCGTGTAAACTCACGAGAGACAAGTGGATCCCGGTGAAGCGGCCCACACCCCGGAGTGAAATCTTTGCCATCAAAAGCACACAACACACCTATAATAACATGCTATGGCATAAACTTGCTTGTGTTGGGGTCCAGACGCTCCGGATCCACCCCTCCGGTGAAACCCTAGACCCGCAGGAGAAATACCGGACTTATACGGAAACACGCGGTAACGGCGTCGAAAGGGGGTAGCATTGTGGAACTAGGTGCTTGGTTGTGTTAGGGTAGGCCATAGTAACATAAAACAACAAGGTAGAACCCACCTCTTCGGAAGATTCACGACGTTTCGTCCGATACGGGGGTTTCACCCTATAAGCGCGTGTAAACTCACGAGAGACAAGTGGATCCCGGTGAAGCGGCCCACACCCCGGAGTGAAATCTTTGCCATCAAAAGCACACAACACACCTATAATAACATGCTATGGCATAAACTTGCTTGTGTTGGGGTCCAGACGCTCCGGATCCACCCCTCCGGTGAAACCCTAGACCCGCAGGAGAAATACCGGACTTATACGGAAACACGCGGTAACGGCGTCGAAAGGGGGTAGCATTGTGGAACTAGGTGATTGGTTGTGTTAGGGTAGGCCATAGGAACATAAAACAACAAGGTAGAACCCACCTCTTCGGAAGATTCACGACGTTTCGTCCGATACGGGGGTTTCACCCTATAAGCGCGTGTAAACTCACGAGAGACAAGTGGATCCCGGTGAAGCGGCCCACACCCCGGAGTGAAATCTTTGCCATCAAAAGCACACAACACACCTATAATAACATGCTATGGCATAAACTTGCTTGTGTTGGGGTCCAGACGCTCCGGATCCACCCCTCCGGTGAAACCCTAGACCCGCAGGAGAAATACCGGACTTATACGGAAACACGCGGTAACGGCGTCGAAAGGGGGTAGCATTGTGGAACTAGGTGCTTGGTTGTGTTAGGGTAGGCCATAGGAACATAAAACAACAAGGTAGAACCCACCTCTTCGGAAGATTCACGACGTTTCGTCCGATACGGGGGTTTCACCCTATAAGCGCGTGTAAACTCACGAGAGACAAGTGGATCCCGGTGAAGCGGCCCACACCCCGGAGTGAAATCTTTGCCATCAAAAGCACACAACACACCTATAATAACATGCTATGGCATAAACTTGCTTGTGTTGGGGTCCAGACGCTCCGGATCCACCCCTCCGGTGAAACCCTAGACCCGCAGGAGAAATACCGGACTTATACGGAAACACGCGGTAACGGCGTCGAAAGGGGGTAGCATTGTGGAACTAGGTGATTGGTTGTGTTAGGGTAGGCCATAGGAACATAAAACAACAAGGTAGAACCCACCTCTTCGGAAGATTCACGATGTTTCGTCCGATACGGGGGTTTCACCCTATAAGCGCGTGTAAACTCACGAGAGACAAGTGGATCCCGGTGAAGCGGCCCACACCCCGGAGTGAAATCTTTGCCATCAAAAGCACACAACACACCTATAATAACATGCTATGGCATAAACTTGCTTGTGTTGGGGTCCAGACGCTCCGGATCCACCCCTCCGGTGAAACCCTAGACCCGCAGGAGAAATACCGGACTTATACGGAAACACGCGGTAACGGCGTCGAAAGGGGGTAGCATTGTGGAACTAGGTGCTTGGTTGTGTTAGGGTAGGCCATAGGAACATAAAACAACAAGGTAGAACCCACCTCTTCGGAAGATTCACGACGTTTCGTCCGATACGGGGGTTTCACCCTATAAGCGCGTGTAAACTCACGAGAGACAAGTGGATCCCGGTGAAGCGGCCCACACCCCGGAGTGAAATCTTTGCCATCAAAAGCACACAACACACCTATAATAACATGCTATGGCATAAACTTGCTTGTGTTGGGGTCCAGACGCTCCGGATCCACCCCTCCGGTGAAACCCTAGACCCGCAGGAGAAATACCGGACTTATACGGAAACACGCGGTAACGGCGTCGAAAGGGGGTAGCATTGTGGAACTAGGTGCTTGGTTGTGTTAGGGTAGGCCATAGGAACATAAAACAACAAGGTAGAACCCACCTCTTCGGAAGATTCACGACGTTTCGTCCGATACGGGGGTTTCACCCTATAAGCGCGTGTAAACTCACGAGAGACAAGTGGATCCCGGTGAAGCGGCCCACACCCCGGAGTGAAATCTTTGCCATCAAAAGCACACAACACACCTATAATAACATGCTATGGCATAAACTTGCTTGTGTTGGGGTCCAGACGCTCCGGATCCACCCCTCCGGTGAAACCCTAGACCCGCAGGAGAAATACCGGACTTATACGGAAACACGCGGTAACGGCGTCGAAAGGGGGTAGCATTGTGGAACTAGGTGCTTGGTTGTGTTAGGGTAGGCCATAGGAACATAAAACAACAAGGTAGAACCCACCTCTTCGGAAGATTCACGACGTTTCGTCCGATACGGGGGTTTCACCCTATAAGCGCGTGTAAACTCACGAGAGACAAGTGGATCCCGGTGAAGCGGCCCACACCCCGGAGTGAAATCTTTGCCATCAAAAGCACACAACACACCTATAATAACATGCTATGGCATAAACTTGCTTGTGTTGGGGTCCAGACGCTCCGGATCCACCCCTCCGGTGAAACCCTAGACCCGCAGGAGAAATACCGGACTTATACGGAAACACGCGGTAACGGCGTCGAAAGGGGGTAGCATTGTGGAACTAGGTGATTGGTTGTGTTAGGGTAGGCCATAGGAACATAAAACAACAAGGTAGAACCCACCTCTTCGGAAGATTCACGACGTTTCGTCCGATACGGGGGTTTCACCCTATAAGCGCGTGTAAACTCACGAGAGACAAGTGGATCCCGGTGAAGCGGCCCACACCCCGGAGTGAAATCTTTGCCATCAAAAGCACACAACACACCTATAATAACATGCTATGGCATAAACTTGCTTGTGTTGGGGTCCAGACGCTCCGGATCCACCCCTCCGGTGAAACCCTAGACCCGCAGGAGAAATACCGGACTTATACGGAAACACGCGGTAACGGCGTCGAAAGGGGGTAGCATTGTGGAACTAGGTGCTTGGTTGTGTTAGGGTAGGCCATAGGAACATAAAACAACAAGGTAGAACCCACCTCTTCGGAAGATTCACGACGTTTCGTCCGATACGGGGGTTTCACCCTATAAGCGCGTGTAAACTCACGAGAGACAAGTGGATCCCGGTGAAGCGGCCCACACCCCGGAGTGAAATCTTTGCCATCAAAAGCACACAACACACCTATAATAACATGCTATGGCATAAACTTGCTTGTGTTGGGGTCCAGACGCTCCGGATCCACCCCTCCGGTGAAACCCTAGACCCGCAGGAGAAATACCGGACTTATACGGAAACACGCGGTAACGGCGTCGAAAGGGGGTAGCATTGTGGAACTAGGTGATTGGTTGTGTTAGGGTAGGCCATAGGAACATAAAACAACAAGGTAGAACCCACCTCTTCGGAAGATTCACGACGTTTCGTCCGATACGGGGGTTTCACCCTATAAGCGCGTGTAAACTCACGAGAGACAAGTGGATCCCGGTGAAGCGGCCCACACCCCGGAGTGAAATCTTTGCCATCAAAAGCACACAACACACCTATAATAACATGCTATGGCATAAACTTGCTTGTGTTGGGGTCCAGACGCTCCGGATCCACCCCTCCGGTGAAACCCTAGACCCGCAGGAGAAATACCGGACTTATACGGAAACACGCGGTAACGGCGTCGAAAGGGGGTAGCATTGTGGAACTAGGTGATTGGTTGTGTTAGGGTAGGCCATAGGAACATAAAACACAAATAAAATAGACTTAGTGTGTGAAAACCCACTCGATAGTTGTGTCGGTGTAGTATGAATAAATGAAATCGACTTAGATCTCTCGATACATGGTAACGGTTGTGAATTTCTATATTTTAAACATGAAATATTAACATATTAATTTTATCAATTGATAGTAACTAATAAATACACATGCATGCACAAAATAAGAAAAAAAAAATTCACCTGTGCCGACGGCTTTGCCGTCGGCATAGTGCTGGGTAGGGCCCAGCCAGCGGGCGCAGTACGGCGCAGTAAGCAGTGCCGACGGCCTTTCGGCCGCCGAGGGCCACCGCCGGCCTCTTTGAGGCTGTGCCGACGGCTAAAGTATTGCCGAGGGCCACCGTCGGCCTCTGTGGTGCTGTGCCGACGGCCAGATTCGTGCCGACGGCCTCTGGCGCAGGCTGGGGGTCTGACCCCCTGTGCCGACGGTGCCCGACATTTGGCCGTCGGCACCTGTTTTGGCCGTCGGCACATATTGCCATTCCTGTAGTGATGCAGCCTTGCCACGGTTGTGGCCGAGCTGCGGGCAGCATCGATGAAGCAATTTCTTCTGGTGGCTGCAGCATGGCCTCCAGATCCTAACCGTTTCCTTTATTTCATATTGGAATGCACATACGTACAATAGCGAGAGCTGGATTGATTCAATGTTTTTTTTTTCGAGTGGTGACGCATGCGAATAGTTTAAGCCTAGCTAGGACTCCAGATCCTAACCGTTTCCTTGTTTTTTCTTTTTCTTTTGATACGACGCTGGCTCCTACCAGGAAATATACAATATCTAGTAGCCTAACTAAGTTAAATTCAAGAGTCTACAATTCGAACGTAACATCATTTTTTTTTCTTCCCATCGCACGTACACCATGATGCTAGGCTATCGTGCTACAATACTGTTTGTCACGTATACATTTTTTTTTCACCGTTCATATATTAGCACCAAAATCAAGGCTGTTCTTTTTTTTCTTCCTATACCTCCCGTACAACAGGATGTTAGCTGTCGTGACAGATTATTTGTCATGTCTTTTATGTTAGCTTTTTGCACGTTTCATCCTAGCCACAAAATTAATATCTAACCGCTAAATTAATTTTGATGATGTGGATTAATATGGAAGCTCTAATGGTGCCTCCAATTAGTAAATATAAGATGCTGGCGCCACCCTCGGAAGGTGGAGTCAAAGAAGAGCACCAATTCTTCAAAAGTGGGAGATAAGGTGTGGAGGGTGGTGTTGGCCGTTGGCTTCGCCATCGCTATCCCCACTGCCGCCTGTGTCACCTTGACCATTTTCTCCTCGAGTGGGTGTGCTACACCACATCAGAGAAGCTTGAGCAGGCCCAGTGCATCGTGGTTTCTCATTGCAGCAACAGTGGACCATACCAAGAAGACTACATTCTTTGGAGCGATAATGGTATCCCAAGCTTCATTTTTTGTGTCACCTACGGTAGGGCATGCCACCAAGAAGGTCTGCCAATAGGCTTTGCGGAGTTGGGTGCTTTTTGGTAGGAACAAAGCCAAGTATTGGAAGACCATGTTTGATCAACAGTGGAATCCTTTTGACAAGAATGTTGTAGCAGAGCATGTAAAGCATCGTCTGTGGCCACGGTGGAAGAAAAGCAGGATTGTTGACTATGAGGTCACAAAGACCTTCATCCTTGTCAAGGTCTACAATGAGATCATCAATGTCTCCCAAATCCTTTGGAAGCATAGTAAGCGCTTGTGGTCCATGCACCTAAGAGATTACTTCCTTGACTGATCTGTAATAAGCAGCGAAGCTGCACTATTTCTAGACGGTGATGAGGGTGTGATGGTGCAGATCGTGCACTCGTTGGGAGACCCCAAGAAGAGGGTGTGATGAGCACAACGGTAGGAGTTTTCCCCTTAGTTAAGAACCAAGATTATCAATCTAGTAGGAGAAAGAGGACCTTCAGAAGGTTGATGCCACTGACGGTGGTGTTGGCGCTTCACCGGTGTCAGCAACAACGTGAAACCTGCACACAACACAACCAAAATACTTTGCCCCAACGGTACAGTGAGGCTGTCAATCTCACCGGTCTTGCTGAAAAAACAAAGATTAGACGTATAGTGTGAAAAAACAGTGTATGCTTGCAGTAAGTAAAGAGAGCAGGAAATTGTTGTGGTTTGTTTAACAGTGTGGAAAAATGGACCGGGGTTCATAGGTTCACTAGTGGTGTCTCTCCATAAAAATAACATGCCGGGTGAACAAATTACAACTGGGCAATTGAAAAATAAAGGCTGCACCGTAGTCCACATTATAACATGATGACTACTATGATATTTAGTGCGGGCATTACAACAAAATATATAGACCCAAATGCATATGCATCTATGACTAATAATCCACCCTCAGGTTATCATCCGAACCCCCTTAGGTATTAAGTTGCAAGCAACATATAATTGCATTAAGCAATGTGTGTAATGTAAGCAATGATTATACACGCGAGTACTCTCACTGTTGTTTTCTCCCTAATGGCAACAGCACATCCTCCCCCTTCACGTTTCTGTCACTCGAGCAAGGCAATGAGGAGGCATGAACCCACTATCAAGCATAAATACTCCCTCTTGGAGTCACTAACAACTACTTGGCCGGAGCAACCACTAGCAACGGAAAGCATGCAAGATCAAAAATAACATATACAATAAAGACTATAATCAACTTGGCATAAGGTCAATATTCATCGGATCCCAGCAAACACAGCATATAGAATTACATAAGATCAATCTCGATCATGATAGGCAGCTCACGAGATCTAAAAATGGAGCCATATTAGGAGGATACAACCATCTAGCTACTGCTATGTACCCGTAGTCCAGGGATGAACTACTCACGCATCACTCTGGAGGAAGGCATGGTGATGTAGAAGCCTCTGGTGATGATTTCCTCTCCGGCAGGGTGCCGGAAAACAGCTCGAAAACCCTCCTGATCTAGGGTTGACGACGACGGCGGCTGCGGAACTTTTTCGGGATTTTTGATCAGGTGCCTACGGTTTTCCATCCGGGGGAAATAAATAGGCGAAAGGGCAAAGGCGGTGGAGGCAAGGGGGCCCAACACCCATAGCTTGCGCAGCCAGGGGGACCCGCGCCAGCCTATGGTGTGCCCCCCTGATGCTCGTCTTCGACTCCTCTTCGGTGTTCTAGATGCTTCCGGGGAAAATAGGCACTTGGGGCTTTTTGGGGGTCCAATTCCGAGAATGTTTCCAGAACAACTTTTCTGAAACAAAAAACGGCAGAAAACAGGGAACTGGCGCTTGGCATCTTGTTAATAGGTTAGTCCCGGAAAACGTATGAAAATGCTATAAATAAGGGAGAAAACATGTAGCAATTGGCATAATATGATCATGGAGCATCCGAAATTAGGGATACATTTATGACGTACTCCCTCCGTCCACGAATAAGTGTACATCTACTTTTACACTTAGTCAAACTTTTTAAACTTTGACCAAATTTATAGAAAATTGCACCAATATATATGACATCAAAATGTTATATTTTAAAACTTCATGACAAGACAAATCTATTGATACTAATTTGGTGTCATAAATGCTAATACTTTTCCCGATAAAGTTAGTCAAACTTTAATAAATTTGACCGACGAAAAAGGAAAAAGTACTCTTTATTGTGGACGGAGGGAGTATCAAGCATCCCCAAGCTTAGTTCCTACTCGTCCTCGAGTAGGTGAACGATAAAACAATAATTTCTCAGGTGACATGCTACTATCATAATCTTGATCATCAAAATGTAAAAGCATATGTACGCTGAGATAATAAAACTTCAAACACAAACATGATAAATAGAACTTTAATAATAAAGCATAGCAATCACTTTGCATCACGAAAAGTATCTTAAATAAAGGATCATGGATAATAATGCAAATAAAGATAAATGTTTGTTTCAAGTATAGAGAAAGCATGACAAAGTGGTATTTCGCTAGTCCTTAAGAGTGGGACAAAACACAAATGCCAGGACACTTTCAAAGTTCAAGAGGAAGACAAGAACAAATAATTTAAAAACAAATAATATCATATCATGAAGTAATTATTGATGTTTATGGGACAAATGCACATAGAACTCTGAATGGCAAAAATGCTCTCTCAACTCTGCATAAAGTTAGAAGATGGAGACTCAACATGAAAGTAAAAGAAAGGCCCTTAGAAGAGGGAAGAAGGGATCACTCATGTGCTAGAGCTTTTTATTTTATTAAACAGAGGTATTAAAATTTTGACATTATGGAGGAATGTCTATTTTTTAGGAGAGGTGTATGCTAAAGTCCACGGATGGTAAACAGACAATACAGTACGTCACAAGCCAACTGGATTCACAAGAGCAGATCCCATGATGAAGGACGCAACTGGTGTAGAAGGTCATCCCTCTTTCTCTTTTGTTTAGACAATTATGCTTTGATTGATAAATTAGGGGCAGAAATAGTGAAGAGAATTTGTTTGTATTAATTTGGGGCTGGGCACCCCGCTGCCAGCTCTTCTATCATTTGGATAAGCGGATGAGGCCACTAGTCCAGGGTGTGAAATGCAATCAACAAGTGAGATAAATATTCTCTATAGATGTCCTCATGAGCAAAAACAAGAACACAAAGCAGTAATAATTTTGAAGGTTTTAAAGGTAACACATGAGCAATTTACTTGGAGTGGCAGTTAAATACCACATGTAGGTTGGTATGGAGTACACAATGGGAAATCTTTCGTTTAAGAAGGTTGGATGCACGAGTAGAATTCCATACTCAATACAGGTGGAGGCTAGCAAAAGACTGGGAGCGACAATTCAAGAGAGCATAAGAGTCATAATCATGCATAGCGACATAAGCATCATTAATTAAAGCATAAGCGGTATCAAAAGTTCAAAACTAAGTGGTCATAGAGGCTATTCGTGACTGGTTTGTAGTCATAAACATGGTGTGAACATACGCCAAGTCGACCAAATATAATATTCGAAAGAGAACACCACAAATTTCCTCTCTCATCATGTTATAATGTGCACTACAGTGCAACCTTTATTTGTCAATTGCCCAGCTGTAGTTTGTTCACCCAGCATGTTATTTTTATGGAGAGACACCACTAGTGAATCTATGAACCCCGGTGCATTTTTCCACACTCTTAAACAAACCACTACAATTTTCTGCTTTCTTTACTTACTCCAAGCATATACCATTTTCCACACTATACGTCTAATCTTTGTTTTCAGCAAGACCGGTGAGATTGACAATCTCACTGTACCGTTGGGACAAAGTATTTTGGTTGTGTTGTGTGCAGGTTCCGCGTTGTTGCTGACACCGGTGAGGCGTCATCACCACCGTCAGGGGCATGAACCTTCCAAAGATCCTCTTCCTCCTACTGGATTGGTAACCTTGGTTCTTAACTGAGGGAAATTCTTACCGCTTGCTCATCACACCCTCCTCTTGGGGTTCCCAACACACCATTGCAAGCATCAACCTCTAACAGATCAATGTCCTTAAGCTCAAAGGAGCTAAACTCGGCGAAGACATGGACATTGTCTTGGTCCAGAGCTGTTCCGTGGATACACCGAGATCATTGGGTTTTTTGACAATTGTAAAGCCAGATTAGGTTAACATGTCGTTATGCTTTAGCACTTTGTACGGATACTTGGGATCGGAAACGATGAGCCGCCCAATGGGGACAAATACCAGTAGTGGACGTTTGTTCAATTGTTCATCAAGGGGCGTGTATGATCTATCCTCCCCATAGCTCCATTGTAAGGCGGGGAGACTGGAAGAAGGAAAAAAATAAGTAGCACTAGATTTGGAGCACGAGAGGAAGAGATGGAAAAATTAGGGTTTTCAAAGGAAGGCGCTACACCATTAGAGTTGGATGATCTAGAGGAGGGAGTGCACAAAAAGTTGGCGCTTGTGGGGAAGGTCTTTTACCGCAATACTTTCCACATCCAGACGATCTCTAGTTCTCTGCACCCGACATGGGGTAATCCCAGAGGTTTGATATTTCGATATGTGGGGGAGAACATGTCCGTTGCGGAGTTTGAAATCCAACGTGATTCTGCTCACGCGCATGTAAGATGGCTCACCATGGCATGTCAGCTGGCATGTTGTTGTTCTCGAGGAATTTGTGGATTGTTTGAGACCCTCAGAGCTTAATTCGATAGGATTCAAGTGTGCGTTAGGATTCTTGACTTTCCCTTTCATCTAATGAACCCGGCGTGTGGGGGCGGGGTGGAGAGGAGGGAAGTTGTGAATATGATTGACAAGCATGCAAAATCGGTGCAAGTCAACACGGTTGGAGGCTGCCACTAGGCTGGGTTACAGTTGATGTTCACAAGCCACTTTGATGGGGACTCCGGATAGATTAATCCTAGAGGAAGGGCCAAGATTTTTGTGACGTGCATTAGGAGCATATTCCGAACTTCTATTCCTCGTGCGGATGACTTGGTAATGTTGTTCTTATATGCCCCATGTCCGGACTGAGATATGGGAATGGGCCATTACCTTTCTCGACTAGCTAGAGGATGCCCCATGATAAGAATAAATCTGCCACATGCGAAACCTCTAACAAGGATCGGTCGTCTAACGAGGGAAAGAAGCATGGGGGAGTACCGAGCTTAGAGTCTTACCCAAATGTGGAGGTCCCCTCTCCGGTTAAGAAACCAAATAGACAAAATAGCAAGAGGAAAGGAGGGCCGCAGAAGTATGATTGTAGGAAATTCGATCGGCATCTGATTTGGACTACATAATTAACTATTAATAATGTTGCTAATCGGCCCCGGGAATTCGTTGATGACGTGCTCGGGGCCTACATGGAGATGAAACAAAGACATGGACATTGTCCTTGGTCCAGAGTTGTTCTGCGGATACACCAAAATCATTGGATTTTTTGACGACGGTGAAAGAAAATTGGATTAACCTGTTGCTATTCTTTAGCACGTGGTACGGAGACTTGGGATTGGGAATGATGAGCCACCCAGTGGGGCAAAAATCCAGGAGTGGGCGTGTGTTCAACTATTCATTAAGGGACGTGTTCGACCGACCCCCCCCCCCTAGCTCCATGGCCATTGCTGATACTATGTACAAGAAAAGAAAGGAGTATTGTAAGGTGGGGAGTAGGGGAAAAATTAAATAGCACTAGATCTGGAGCACGAGTGGAATATTGTATACAAGGTGTATGATCACTAGGATGCAGAGGACACATACGGTAAAAAACATTCCAATCCGGCAAGAAATAATTAAGAAGTACTGCTCCGCAGGATCATACATTCATGATCATAATCGAGTACATGCAGATGGATGAATGATGTCTACACGCGCTTCTATTCTTGTAGACAGTGTTGGGCTTCCAAGTGTAGAGGTTTGTAGAACAATAACAAATTTCACTTAAGTGGATTACCCAAGGTTTATCGAACTCAGCGAGGAAGAGGTCAAAGGTATCCCTCTCATGCAACCCTGCAATTACGATACAAGAAGTCTCTTGTGTCCCCAACACACCTAATACAAATTCCAGTTGTATAGGTGCACTAGTTCGGTGAAGAGAGAATGAAATATAAGTAATATGGATGTGTATAAGTGATAATAGCAATCTGAAATAAAATGGAAGCAAGCAAACATGTAGCAAAACTGATTGTAAATGGTGTATCAATGCTTAGAAACAAGGCCTAGGGATCCTACTTTCACTAGTGAACACTCACAAGAATGATAACATAATTGAATGCATAAATATAATCTCTTCACTATGCTACTCCGAACCACTCTCCGGTTGAATAACAAACACCAATTCATTGTGTAGGTGTACAAAGAACACCTTAAAGTCACATTCCCGTATCTAGTTAACCCCACGCTGTCACTATGAGTGCCATAGAAGGTACTAGACAAACACCACAATTTCATAGGGTCATCCAACACAAGATATAAATATCATGCTAAACCACACGGTGCACACATTGTCACCTTTACACCGTGATCAAAGTGTTTACAGAGATCTCATAACAGAACCACTTGAGTAGCATAATGGATGAAGAGTACAGCTACTTATTCAACTAGATTACAAAGCTCATGATCACATAAAGATCACACCATGGGAGAGAGAGATGAAGCATATAGCTACCGGTAGAGCCCTCAGCCCCGGGGGAGAACTACTCCCTCCTCATCAGTGGAGACAACAACGGTGATGAAGATGGCGGTGGAGTCGATGGATATGGCTCCGGGGGCACTTCTCTGTCCGGCAGGGTGCCGGAATAGAGATTTCTGTCCACCGAAACTTGTCGGCAGAGCTACGGATGTTTTTGGTGTAAAAGCCGATTTATCTAGGTTTTATGCATTGGGGAGTATATACGGGTGAAAGGGCAATGCCGGGGGTGGCCAGGGGGCCCACACCACCTAGTGGCGCTGCTAGGGGGACCCGCGCCCCCTATGGTGTGGCCACCCTGTGGCCCCCCTCTGGGTCTTTTTGGGACTCATGGACCCTCCTCGACTTCTAAGACTTCTGGCTTTTGAATATTCCAATTCCGAGAATATTTCCAAAAAAACTTTTCTGAAAGTTATACGTTTGTTTCCGGTATAGAGAAAGCATGGCAAAGTGATATTTCTCTAGTCCTTAAGAGTGGGGAAAAACATAAATGCCAGGACACCTTCAAAGTTCATGAGGAAGACTAGAACAAATAATTAGAGAACAAGCAATAACACATCATGAATGAATTAATAATGTTTCTGGGAAAAATTTACATTAAACTCAGAAGGGCAACTATGCTCTCTCAATTGTGCATAAAGTAAAAGAAAGGCCCTTCGTAGAGGGGAGCATGGATCACTCATGTGCTAGAGCTTTTATTTGATTAAACAGAGGTATAAAATGTTTGACACACCTCCCATCCATCTTACAAAAACCATGGCTAACCTAATCCTCGGGTGCCTGCCAACAATCACATACCATGGAGGAGTGTCTATTTTTAGGGAGGTGTATGCTAATGTCAACGAATGGTAAAAAGAAAATACAGTACGTCACAAGCCAACTAGACTTCACAAGAGCGGCTCCCATATGAAGGACGCAACTGGTGTAGAAGGTCATCCCTCTTTCTCTTTTGTTTACACAATTATGCTTTGACTGATAAATCAGGGGCAAAAATAGTGAAGATAATTTGTGTTATTAATTTGGGGTTGGGCACCCCACTGCCAGCTCTTCTATCAGTTGGATAAGCGGATGAAGCCACTAGTGCAGGGTGTGAAATCCAATCAACAAGTGAGATAAAGATTCTCTATTTACGTCCTCATGAGCAAAAACAGGACCACAAAATAGGAGTAATTTTGAAGGTTTTAAAGGTAACACATGAGCAATTTACTTGGAGTGGCAGTTAAATACCACATGTAGGTAGGTATGGTGGACACATTTGGGATACTTTGGTTTTTGGGAGTTGGATTGCACGAGTAGAACTCATACTCAGTACAAGTGGAGGCTAGCAAAAGACTGGGAGCGACAAATCAAGAGAGCATAAGAGCCATAATCATGCATAGCGACATAAACATCATTAATCAAAGCATAAGTGGTACCACAAGTTCAAAAACTAAATGATCATGAAGGTTATAAGTGACTAGTTCATAGTCATAAACATGGTGTGAGCATGTGCCAAGTCAACCAAATAAAACATTCAAAGGAGAACACCACAAATTTATGCTTCAATATGACAAGAACAACTCATGATTCTTTCAATGGCACATTTAACACTCTCAGCTATTTGAGGGCAATCATTCTACTCAATAACCACAAGGATTTAGAATTAAGGTAACATCTAGCATGACATGGAAAATTCTAGCCACAGTCTATACAAGCTTCTACTTGCATCGTAAAAAGTTATACTTCGAGCAATATTTTCTTTTCCCAACAAGCACCATACAAAACATGATTTAACAAAAAAAATCTCTAAATGCTACATAAAGCAAACATGAGAGTACTTCACATAACACTACTAAAACTATCAGCTCTGAACAAGAGATCCAATGAAAACAAGAGCTAAACAAGATTTTTTGCAGTAACTAGAAGAAAAACTAAGAATACTAGCATAACAAGTATTCAAATGAAAAAGAGGAGCATGTCTCTCTCCCAAACAAAGAATTCTAGGGTTAAACTATATTGTTGCAGCAAGGAAAACAAAATAAAACAAAATAAAAACAAACATACACTCCAAGTAAACTTCATATGATATGACCGAATAAAAATATAGTTTCACTAGAAGTGACCTGATAGATTGTTGATGAAGAAGGGGATGCCTTGGGCATCCCCAATCTTAGATGCTTGGGTCTTCTAAAATACATTCTTGGATGAACCACGGGGGCATCCCCAAGCTTTGACCTTGCACTCTTCTTGATCACATATATCACCCTCTTCTCTTGACCCTTGAAAACTTCCTTCACACCACACTCAAAGAGTAATTCTCATTACAGGGTTAGTGCAACAATTAAAAATCCATTGGTTCTGTATGGGAAAAAGTTATATTGATAATTTTAAACATTAGCTACAACCAGTGATGTTTTGTGAAGCAAATAAATCCACTTGACATCGTAAAAGAGCAAATGCAAGAAAAATGACAGAATCTGCCAAAACCAGAACAGTCTGTAATGACGAATTATTTCGGGGCACTTATGTTGCTCAAATAAAATAACTTAAAGAACAAAAAAAATTAGTAATTATCTGACGAATAAGCACAAAAGGTTTCAGGTCATTTCGAGTTTTTTGTGAATTATACGATTTTTTACGGTGGACAGAAGAAATCTGTTTCCTGCGTAGAAATCAAAAACAAACTCCAACTCTCGTCAGAAACCTTACTTCGAACTACTAAACCATGAAATTAAAGATACAAAGGAGTTTCTAAAGAATTATACAACCCCTTGAATCAAAGAAAACATATAAAAACAAATCAAAAATAAAACCATGGGTTATCTCGCAAGAAGTGCTTTTCTTTAACGCCTTTTAGCTAGGCCTAGAAAAGTGGATTCACGTGTTTTCAAGTGAAGAAGATGCTCACATAAGAAATATGCATTAATCAAAAGAGATCATCAAGAATAGAGTATAGAAAAGTTTAAGTCTAACCCACTTCCTATGAAAAAGAAAGAACAAGTCAATAAAACACAAAGTGGCTAGCATAGGAAGACAAAATAAGTGCAACTTCGAAATTTTCAACATAAAGAGGGAAACTTGATATTGTTGAGATGCATAAAATTAGGTTTCCCTCTCTCATAATAACTTTCAGTAGCATATGAATAAAACTAACAATATAACTATCACAAGAAACATTCTTATCATGAGCCACATGCATAAAAGAATTATTACTCTCCACATAAGCATAGTCATTCTCATTAATGGCAGTGGGAGAAAATTCAACAAAATAGCTATCATTATCATTCTCATCACCATAATAATCAAACATAGGAGGTATTTTGCAATCATAATTAATTTTCTCCTCAATAGTAGGTGGACTGAAAATATCATATTTATCATTGTAATCATAATAAAGAACTCCAACATGATAGACAAGTTGTATATTAGGGAGATGGTTTTGGGTAATCCCTCTATAACTATGACAAGTTTCATAAGGATAATTGTAGTCATACCCTATGTTTTAGCATATTTTATAATATTTATCAAAGACTGGAGGCATAGTATCATCATAAGCAATATCATCATTTTTACCAGAAAGAGATGTATCAAGCATATAATCATCAGTAGCAAAAGGATTTTCAAACACATCATCCACAAGCTCAGAGGTTTCTATATCATCATTGGAAGAAACATGGATGGTACTAATAGTACAGTAATTATCATCATTTTCAGAATTGGTACCAAATAGATTTTCGATATCAAAAGTAGTGTGTTTCTCCCAATCATGACCACTTTCATAAAATAACAGGGATAGGTAAATCATCGAGTTCAGACTCATCAAAAACTATAATATGAGCTACATGCTTAGGGGGAGATATCGTTACCTCTCTCCTTTTACTCCTCCTCTTCTTATTCTTCTTCTTCTCCCTCTCTATAGGAGGGAGAGGATTGAAAGGAAGCTTCTCCACATACCCTGGTTTATTGTCAGAAACAATACAAAGAACTTTGGAGGATTCCTCCTCTTCATTAATAAGATGAAAACAAATATTTCTTAAGTCTTCTTGACTCACCTCTCAAGTTGGCACCCCAACCCTTTAGGTTTTTTTTAACTAGCTTGATCTTCATCAGGGAAGCATCTAAATTGTTTCTTGCTCTAACAGGCTTGTTCCAGACAGTTTCAACCCTGGACAGAAAATCTGGCTCCTTCAACCAATTCTTCTCAAACCTAAACTCCTTACACTTCGCATCCTTCTTATCCATGGTATCAATAATAATAGGACTATGGTCTGACATCTCCCTAGTGAATTTGTGCACAGTTGCTAATGGAAATAATTGCTCCCAACTTTTACTCATGAGAAACCTATCCAGTTTCTCCAGAGTTGGGTCTACCTGATTGTTAGTCCAGGTATACTGCCCACCTGCCATATCAATCTCTATTAAATCATGAGTATGAATCAAGCTATTAAACATGTCCCCCCATCTCATTGATCTGATTGGTTTATTTTTGTCACTAGCTTTTCTCAAAAGATTAAAATCCCCTCCAATCAGAAGAGGTATCTGTTGGTCAGAACAGACACTTGCCAGCTCAGTAATGAAATCCTCTTTATCTTCTTCATGTGCAGCACCATAAACATTGACCCAGCACCACTCCACCTGCATTTTAATGTCAAACACTATTGTCTTAACATGGAACCTGCCCGTAGAAACAG
Organism: Alopecurus myosuroides; assembly: GCA_028641055.1. Classification (NCBI taxonomy): domain Eukaryota; kingdom Viridiplantae; phylum Streptophyta; class Magnoliopsida; order Poales; family Poaceae; genus Alopecurus; species Alopecurus myosuroides. The sequence goes on from CM054063.1 coordinate 14,236,517, forward strand.
ACTTCAGATTGAACTTGTATGTCCTTAAACCGCCCAAAATCCCTCCTGATTTGCCAACAGAGGGAAGCCAATTCCATGAAAATTGATTCATAGGATCAATTTTCCCGAAAAAAGCAGGGGAATAATTCTTCTTCATTGTTTCCTGAAGACCAATAAAGTCTACTGCATTGGATCTCAAGAAGTCTTGAAGACAATCACCCATTCCTTTCTTGCTCACACTCCTGCAATTCCAACTAGCTCCAATCATAAATACTTAGGATTCTTTTTCCTAGACCTGGGACCAGTCAGAATACCAACAAAGGGTGGTTATTCTTGACTTTCCCTAAGGCAGCACATGATTTGGACTATGTGCCTCCAACAGGAGATAAACCAGCAATTCTTAACTTTTTCTTAGCACTCCTAGACAAAACCGGAATAAAACCATCATCCTGGTCCCCCTCATCTTCCCAATCCAACAGCAACATCTTATCACATGTGTCTTGAGACCCTTTTGCTAATTCCACTTGCTTATCATCAATACTATGTCTAGCAATTTCCATGTCTTTAATACAATTAATCTTATCAAAATTAAAACTATCAGGATTAATCCCAAGCTCTAGGGCCCTATGCATTATAATATCATCATCAAGACAGGCAAAAGAATTACTAGTGGTAAGATTAGTACCTTCCAGGCTCCTTGCACTAGCTTGGGCCCTGGCCCTGTCTTCAATTCTCACCTGGGTCTCTTGTCTGTTTTGAAGCCTAGAACTACACCTTATAGGTTGAGGTGCACCTGTAGAAGATTCAGATTCCATCTCTGTATTATCTTGCTCTCCATCAACAGTAGTTTCCATTTCTTGAGTCAGAACCACCTCAGGTTGCGAGCCATCCAAAGGAATAACCTCAGCACGTCCAGAGGGAGCCCCCATAGCAGGAAGAGCAAAAACTACAGCTCCTCTAGGTAGATAAGGAACATCAGTATCCATATCAGACACTTGGTCTTCACTGGAGGATGAAGAAGAGTCCTCCACTAGTATTTCTTCATCATTGGCTTGCTCCTCCATTCCTTCTTGCTCCACAATGGGGTCCAGCAAGTGCTTGTATTTACTTTTGACACCATCCATCTTATCACTGCCATTCTTGGAAAGTTTATGAATGAAGATTCTAAAGGCTGGGTCCATTTCCTGATCATTATTATTCACCACAATATCATCTTCAACAACTTCATCCTGCTCCTCTTCTTGAACTCTGACACTAGTAGATTCCAGCACAGGAGAGGCAAAGGCTCGAGCTATCTGCTGCTGCACCTCACTAACAACATTGATTCTCAGATTATTCTGCCTGCTACTTGGTGGTGCATCACCTCTATTAGACCAATCACCATAAAACACCTGGTTCATTCTAGTGCCAAAGGAGACACTGCTAGATTTAGAAGACTGCCCTGTTTCAAAAACTGAATCTGCTACTTCCTTACCTTTATTTCCAGCAACACCATCCTCCAGCTGATTATCATGCTGTGTCCCTAGCCCTCTGGCATTGCTGCTACAATTCTGACCCATAGCTCCATCAGCAGCAGCACCATTAGTCTGAGCAACAGGAGCAGAGGAATGATTTACATTCCTATCACTGTCTTGAGCTAAATTCCCATCACCTGCAGCCTCCAGAGTAGCTTGATTATACACAAGCTTAGGATCAATGTATGGTTCAAAAAGTCCCCTTGTGTACTGAATTTCATAAAAAGCCCCATTAATCTCTGCCTCTCTAGTATTAGGCACTAGGGATACATCACGACAACCCAGTTTTACTCTGACATAACTGTAGTTTCTGACAGTGTTCTTGTCAAGAGTCAATGGTTTCCCAGCTAGGCCTGCAACATAGAATATAGTAGATCTCTGCCTAAATTTCATTGGAATGCCCTTGATTCTGTACCAGGCTTCTTCAAGAACAGCAATTGGTGCCACATCTCCAGTCCATTTTTTAATCTCAAGCAACACATCAGGCTTAGTTTTCATAAAGAATCTGCCAAAATGTGACAGTTCTTCAAGACTCTTGGCATTTGGGAACCGCATTTGAAACTCAGATTCTGAGATCACCATGGCATAAAAACGCCAGTTGATCTGCATGGATTCAGCCCAGACTTGGAACTCATGTTCCAGCTCTCTGCCTGTCTCCTCACCTGACACAACCTTTAACATAGCATGATGTAAAATTTCCTGAGGCCTGACATCAGTCTCTATTGCAGGAATTGAGAAGAACCCCTGATCAAAATCAGCACAGCCAAAGAAAGGTGCAGTATACTCCCACGGGTCCCTAAGTTGACAAACTGCTAAACCATGCGCGCCGCCACAACAACTACATCTGCCCCCAACAACTTGCCCACTCTCATCAATAGCAACATGATCAACATTAGAACCTGGTGAAAGAACATAGTTTCTAAATCCTGTTTTGAGTGTTTGATTACAACATATAGATGGACTAATGTGTTTTGCTAAGTGTACTCAGAAAATATCGACCCGTAAATATCATACAAGCTGCAGCAATAAGTGAGAAAAAGTTACGGGAAAAGATGAGGAAGAGAAGAAAAGAAACGGCGAAGAAAAAGGATAAAGGGACGAAGAAAAAGGGGGTGGCCGGCCTCCTGGCCGGCCTGGCCCAGCCCCACGCCGGCCCCACGCCGGCCCCCAGGCCGGGGTGCTCGGGTGGGGGTCCGGCCCCGCCCTTCTGCCCCCGCCGGCCCCAGGCCGGGGTGCCCGGGTGGGGGTCCGGCCTCGCCCCCCGCCCCACGCCGGCCCCAGGCCGGGCTGGCTGGGTGCTGGCCTGCCCCCACGTCGGCCTCCACTGCTTCCCACGCCGGCCCCAGGCCGGGGTGGGGCGCAGGAAAGGGAAAATACCCCCTAACGGCCGTATTTTCGACACGGGTATAAATACGAGGTCTCCACCTACCTCCTTGCTTTGTCAATCTCACCCACACTTTCTCTCACCACCATTGATTGACCAAGCTCAAGCTCAAGAACAAGATCTCCACAAATCCCCAACCAAAGCTTGTGATGCTTTGGGATTTGAAGGAGACACCCCCGATCTACAACTCCACCGAGTCAATTAGAAATCCACCCACTCATCCCATAGGGATCTTTTCATTCTTAGTTCATTGGAGCTAGGAATCTTGTTGTTCTTAGTTCATCGGAGCTCGGAGCCTTGTTGATATCCCCGGTGCTTTTGTGCCCGTGGATCTTGCTTCTCGGAGTCTTGGAGGCTCGTGGGATTTGGTGAGGACCCTCCAATCTTGTGGAGTGTGCCTCATCCTTGTAAAGGTTCTAGTTGTCAACCTCAACGGCAACATAGTGATTCGAGCATATCCACATTGGTGGAAGGACTCGAAGGAGATACGGTGTGGCATTTGAGGCCTACTCGGTGTTCCACTTTGGTGGCACCGCACCGCTCCAACGGAGATTAGCTTCCATTGGGAAGTGAACTTCGGGATACATCCCCGCGTCACTATGTTCGGTTATTCCTCAACTTACCTTTACTTGTTACTACTAGCTTAGTCATATACTTACCTTGTGCTAGTTGTACTTGCTCAACATATAGGATTGCTCACCTAGTTGCATAATCTAGATAATCTATATTTGAGCATTAACTTGTTAACTTGAAAAAGAAGTTAAAATTTGTAGTTAACCTATTCACCCCCCCCCTCTAGTTAACCTCTCGATCCTTCAATTGGTATCAGACCCTCGTCTCTTTATAAAAGGCTTTACCGCCTAAAGAGGAGGTAAGGATGGCCGATGAACCCGTCACTATGGATGGGATTCAAAAGCTAATCCAAGCTATGATTGAAACTTCCGAGAAGAAGATGGAGGGACTAATAAAAGAATTGACATCTCCATCTAAGCAACCTAGTGAAAAGATTATCTTAGATGAACATGGAAACCCCTTGCCAACTAAATAAGGAAGCGATACAACTTCACCTTTAAAAAGTGGTGAACCATCAAATGGTAGTGGTGGCAACTCTTTTGGCTATGCATATAACAATGCTCCTAATGTTCAACATCCGCATGTTTCTAATCTTGGTCCACCTCCTTTGGTGGATCGGCATCGTTTTACTAATTGGAAAGCTTCCATGAAGTCTTATATGTGCAGCTCTTCAATGCAAATATGGAGAATTGTTGAAAAAGGGTATGAGCCAAAGGACCCCGCAAATCTAAGCTCAAGTGACATCATAGATGAGCAACTCAACGCTCATGCTTTGCACATGTTGGAGAGGGCAGTGGAAAAAGAAGGAGTTGAGCCCATTGGGTCCTTCACTAGTGCAAATAAAGCTTATGATGGTCTTGTCGATATGTTTGACAGCAATGTCAATCTCCAAAGGTCCAAGAGTTCAATCATTCAAAGAAAAGTTGAACACTTTCATTTGGGTGATGGAGAGAACATAGAAGACATGTTTAGAAGACTCAAGGCTCTTGTAAATGATATGAGAGATAGTGGATTCACGGATTGTACGGAGAATTGGGTCAAGGAGAAATTCCTACTCACCTTAATGCCATACAATGAAAACATGGTGATGAATGTACAAGCAAGGGCCGACTATTTGGACCTATCCCCCAATGATGTCTTAGGTCTTTTTATCACTCTAAAGGTCATGAAGCAAACCTCCGATGATGTCATGGCCCGTGTGAACGGAGCAAAGAAAGCATCTCTTGCCTTGAAGGCCAAGGTCATTCCCCATGAAGATAATGACTTAAGTGATGATGGTGGCTCTACTCATGAGGTCTCCGAGAAAGAAATGAGGGCATCACATGAAGAATGCTTGGCTCTTGCTCAACACAAGTGGTGGAAGAAAGGAGATTTTAGATCCAATGCCACCAAGAATAAAGGGAAGGAATCCTCAAGCACGAAGAAAGCAAGAACTTGCTTCAATTGTGGAGATTCCGAGCACTTTGTTGCCGAGTGCCCCTTCAAGAGTAGAATTGAGAATGGGGGAAGACTTATCAAGAAATCCACCTTCATTCCCAAGTCCAAGAACTTCATCAAGAGAGGCCCTCCTAGGGCAATGATTGCTAAAGAGGTCGAGTACACATCCGGTGGTGAAGAGAGTGATGGTGAAGGCGAACAAGTAGGTATGGCGGCCATGGCTAGGGGTGTCATACCTCCTAACTTAAGCTCTCTCTTCTCCAACCCAAATGACAACAAGGGCCCCTCGAGTCACAAGTGCTTCATGGCCAAGGGTATACCCCCAAAGGTGACTCCTACACTTAAACTTGCTAACTCCTCTATTCCTTCACTACTAAATTGTGTCGAGGAAGATCCTTTGACAAACTTTGTTGAAAAACTAGAAGGAGAAACTAAGTCCATCTTTGTCTCTCTCATGGATCAATTAAGTGAGGCACATGGCCTCATTGATGAACATGAGGAGATAATAATGTTACTTGAAAAGTTTGCTCGTGATGATGCTAGTAAAATTGAGGAGCCTGAGAAAGCTCTAGATGAATCACATTGCCTTAAAGAAAGCATAGAAGAAACCTTTGCAATTGACATAGCTAAAGTTAAACTTGATTGTCAACATGCTTTTGCTAAGGTAACGGAATTCATGAGCTTAAATGATGCAACTAACCTAGGGTATAATGAACTCATTAAGTATTTTGATAAGCTTAAAATAGATCATCGTACTATCTCAAATGAGCTCAAAACCTTAAAAGGCGTAAGAGTTGTGAATGAAAACTCTTGTGCTACTAACCCTTTGTGTGTCAAGGCAACTCTCATTGAGGAGAACAATAGGTTGAAGGCACAACTCAACAAAGGCCTTTCCACATGCATCCAAGGCCAAAAGAACCTCAATGATCTTTTGAGTAATCATAAGAGAGTTGTTGGTAAAGAAGGCCTTGGTTTTGGTTCCACATCAAAGGTGGCCTACAAGAAGAAGTCAACTCCCTCCACTAACTCTATTGTTTTTGTGAAGGAGGGGGAGTTGGCTAATGAGGAAGATGAGTTTGATACTATTGCTACAAGTATTGTTCCTGGGAACACTACTACTCACAACAACTTTGCGGGAAAATATAACCCATCCTATGTGCTTCTAAAATCTACTAAAGGTCATGTCTATGCAAAGTACGTAGGCACCTCATATGGTGATGATTATAAGCATGCTATTTGGGTTCCCAAGACCCTTGTGACTAACAAAAGAGTACGCATCCAAAAATGGGTACCTAAGACAAGAAGTTGATTCATTGTAGGGTTGTATTTCCGGTGGAACATCATGGATGATTGATAGTGGTTGTTCCGCACACATGACCGGAAGCAAAGAAGTATTAGAAGACTTGAAACTCCAACTTCTCAAATTTGCTCATGTAACTATTGGTGATCGCTCACAACTAAAGGTATTGGGACATGGCAAGGTGGTCATTTCTCCGGATTCATCCATTGAGAAAGTCCTCCTTGTTGAGTCCCTTGGCTATAATCTTCTTTCCGTCTTGCAACTTTGTGAGTGCAATTTTACGTGTGTATTTGGGCGTCATCATGTGCTTGTCCTTCACACCATTTCTCTTAAAGTAGCCTTTGTTGGATTTGTGGAAAATGGTATGTACATAGTGGATTTCTCGAAAGAAACTACACATATCGCCACATGTCTAATGGCTAAATCCGACGTGGGGTGGCTTTGGCATCGCCGCCTAGGACACGTCGGTATGAGAAATTTACAAACTCTTGTGAAGGGTGAGCATGTGATAGGACTAACAAGTGTGAATTTTTCCAAAGATCGTCCTTGTAGCTCTTGTATTGCCGGAAAGATGCATGAGAAGAATCATCCCAAGACATCAATCATCGCCACAACAAGACCCTTTGAGCGCATTCACTTGGATTTATTTGGGCCTCCCACATATGATAGTCTTGGTGGCAAGAAGTATTGTTTGGTTATTGTTGATGATTATACAAGATACACTTGGGTTTTCTATATCAAGAAGAAGAGTGAAACTCAAGAAAGATTCATTTCTTGGGCTACCGAAGTGCAACGCCAATATGACACCAAGATCTTGTCCATTTGGAGTGACAATGGTTCCGAGTTCAAGAACTACACCATGGATGAATTCTTGGGTAATGAGGGGATAAGACATCAATATTCCGCCGCGTACACCCCTCAACAAAATGGTGTTGCGGAGAGGAAGAATCGCACACTTATTGATATGGCATTAACTATGATGGCCGAGTTCAAATCCCCATATAACTTTTGGTCCGAAGCCATCAACACCGCTTGTCATCTATCTAACTGACTCTTCCTTCGTCCGATGATTGGCATGACTCCCTATGAACTTCTAACCGGTAACAAACCCAACCTCAAATATCTTCGAGTTTTTGGGTGCAAGTGCCAAGTATACATAAAGGGAACTAGATTGTCTAAGTTTGATGCTAGAACTTTTGAAGGCATTTTTGTTGGTTACGCCACGAACTCCCACACTTATAGAGTCTACAACATATCCACCGGGTGTGTTGAAGAATCTATGAATGTGGAATTTCATGAGGATAATGGCTCCCAAGTGGAGCAAATTGATTGTGATGATGTAGGTGATGAACCATCCTCCATAGCCATAGGAAGAATGGGTGTAGGTCCACTTATAACCATTGAGGGACACCTTGTGGCAAATGAGGATGGAACTAGCTCTACGCAAGTGGAGCCCTCTACATCAACCACCAATCAAATGGTAAACCAAGAACAAGAAGAAGATCTTCATGTGGATACCTCCCATCAAGAAAGTGATCAAGATCCACCCAATGATAATGGTGGAAATGGTCTTTGTGATACTTCACCAAGAACTCCAATAAGGGTGGACAATGGTCTTGATGAAGGAAATGATGAGGATATTCCACCTAATGAAAATCCCGATGATGCTTTAGTTCGTATCATGTCTCGTCAAGCATCAAGATTGCAACAAAAGTCACTATATCAAAAGAATATCATTGGTGGCTTGGGGAGAAGTGTCTCCACTCGTGGACAAGTACTCAAGTTTTGTGGTATTCACTCATATGTCTCTCATGTTGAACCCATCAAAGTGTATGATGCTCTTGAAGATGAAGATTGGGTTCAAGCTATGCATGAAGAACTCCATAATTTTGAGAGAAACAAAGTATGGTCACTAGTGGAAAGACCCAAAGATCACAATATCATTGGAACAAAATGGGTGTTCAAGAATAAGCAAGATTCTCATGGGCAAGTGATTCGTAACAAAGCACGATTGGTTGCTCAAGGCTACTCTCAAGTCGAAGGACTTGACTACGGTGAAACTTTCGCTCCCGTAGCTAGGCTTGAATCCATTCGTATATTACTTGCATTTGCCACTAGTCATAACTTCATCTTGCATCAAATGGATGTTAAAAGTGCTTTTCTAAATGGACCTTTAAATGAAATGGTATATGTTAAACAACCTCCGGGATTCGAGGATCCCAAGTATCCTAACCATGTCTACTTCCTCCATAAGGCTTTGTATGGCCTCAAACAAGCCCCACGTGCTTGGTATGATCACTTAAAGGAGTTCTTAGTAGATCGTGGTTTCGTACTTGGGGTAATTGATCCCACTCTCTTTACCAAAAGTGTAGATGGACATTTCTTCGTATGCCAAGTATATGTTGATGATATTATATTTGGATCTTCTAACGTGAGTTTTGTAGATCAATTTGCCAAACTAATGACAAGTAAATTTGAGATGTCTATGATGGTTGAATTAAAATTCTTTCTAGGTTTTGAGATCAAGCAATATCATGAAGGGACTTTTATTTGTCAAGCCAAATATATTCAAGACATGCTCAAGAAATTCGATATGATCAATGCCAAACCATTACCTTATCCAATGCCAACAACCACAAATCTCTCTTTGGATCATGAAGGTATACTGGTAGAACCCAAACTTTATCGATCCATCATTGGATCTTTGCTTTACCTTTGTGCATCTAGACCGGACATTATGTTTAGTGTGGGTTTGTGTGCAAGATTTCAATCTAACCCCAAGGAAAGCCATATGATTGCGGTCAAGAGGATTCTTAGGTACTTGGTTGACACTCCCACTCATGGTCTTTGGTATCCATCAAACACAACTTTTGATCTTGTGGGATACTCGGATGCGGATTGGGGAGGTGACAAAGTGGATAGAAAATCAACCTCGGGTGCTTGCCAATTTCTTGGTAGGTCTCTCGTGTGTTGGTCTTCCAAGAAGCAAAATTGTATTGCCACCTACTCCACGGAAGCGGAGTATATTTCCGCCGCAAGTTGTTGTTCTCAACTCTTATGGATGAGGCAATGTCTTAAGGATTTTGGAATTAAGATTAAGACAATGCCTCTTTTATGTGATAATGAGAGTGCCATTAAGATTGGTCACAATCCGGTACTTCATGGCAAGACCAAGCATATTGAGATTCGGTATCATTTTATTCGGGATCATGTGGCAAATGGTGATATCTCACTCTCTTATGTCAACACTAAAGATCAACTTGCCGACATCCTTACCAAGCCTCTAGATGTGAAGAGATTCAAGGAATTGAGGAGTGAGCTCAACATCATCTGTGCAAGCAATTTTAGTTGATTGAAAATCTTGCATACACACCCCTACTAGACTCTTATTTGGATTTAGATGCACGCATAGACATAGGAGGAGTGTAGCTCAATCAATGAGCCAACACTACCTTTATAATGCATAAATAAACAAATCATGCCTAAATGATCATTCTTAATGACATCATGTGCTTCAATGATGAGTCTCGACAATGCACCCAAGATACATCTTCACGGTGACATATCGAACATCCTCATACATGGTGGCTACGGCCACCGCCAACTTTCAATGAGACTTTTGTGTTCGTATGGTCACTCATTTGCCTTTCTACTTGTTTTCATATTTCATTTGTATCCAATGTTGCTCATTTCGTTCTTGTTTTCTTTCCATTGGATACAAATGAACACATCATATGCATGTCATCATTCTCATTCCATTCGTGCACATGGTCAAATAAAATTGCTCTAAGAAAGAAATTCCCGAAAAATGTGTTATTAAGACATTTGATTCACCTTGTTGTTGCTTGGTAGATTCTATTCATGAAATTCTGTTGAATTAAATCTTTCAATTGCTTGTTGCGCGTTGTGTCTTGGTAGTTGTGTAGATCTTCTTTGCTTTTTAAATTTGTTTTCCGAAAAAAAAACAAACAAACAAACACACACAAAGCCAACCCAGCCCAACTGCCGAAAAAAAAAATCGAGCGCGTCTGCACTCCCACCTCGGCCTCCCCCCCCCCCCCGCGCGCGCCGGCCCCAGGCCGGCCCTCAGGCCGGGGCGTTCGGCCAGTGCCCCGGCCTCGCCTCCCGCCGCGATCCGGCCCCAGGCCGGCCCTTAGGCCGGGCCGTTCGGGCGCATGGCCGGCCTCCTTCCCCCGCGCGCCGGCCCCAGGCCGGCCGCCCCGCCCACCTATCCGCCCCACACACGCGCCGCGCCGGCCAGGCCGGCCACCCGCCCGGCCCCAGGCCGGGGTGGGCGCTCCCAGCACACACACACACACACGCCTTACCCCCCCACCTCCACCAACCACCCCCAACCCCTTCTTCCTCCTCTCTCCATCTCCATTAGAGCACCTTGGTGCTCTTGCCTCCCCCCTCCCACCCACCTCCCTAGCCCATCCCCACCGCCCAAAGTCACGGATCCGCAAGCCCTCGGCCCTCTCCTCCACACGGATTTCTCATTCACCCCTTATTGGAGGAGATCGGGACACTTGATTGCCTAGTGCTTTTTGTTTGAAGATGGCTTCGAACTCGGGTAATTTTCTTTGGGCTTTTCTATGGTTTAGGTGTATGTGAGAGCTTCCTATCGGTGTGCTACTTCTAGTGTTCATGTGCTAAATTTTTTTCCCATCTATTAATGCAAGGGTTCATACCGCTATGATATATTATGATTTGTTCATAACATGTGTTCCATCTATTCTTATATTATGCCATGTTGATGTTCCATGCTCCTCGTATTCTAGCCCTAGCCCTATGATACTATGCTTCACCTCCCTTTGCACGTTATATTTTCATAGTTTGGTCATGGTTAAATAATAAAATTTCCCCATTAGTGATACGATTGTTCTCTCATTGTGACATCATGTGTATGATATAACCTAAATATTTTTACATCCTAATGAATTCTCGTATGTTTACATGCCCAATATTTTTTTCACATCACACAATCCTATACACATGCTATGATAATATGCGACCACCCATCATATTGTGTTCACTAACTATTGGGCTAGTATTTCGTTTACCATGTCGTTGTCCAATAGATTCATGGCTTAATTATTTTTTTCTCTCCTAAACAACGACCATGTGCACTCATTATCATGCTCCATCTCCATGCATCATATGTTTCAGGTGATTCTCCTCCTCACAATGAGTCTGATGCCTCTCGCTCTCTCCGCCCTCGCACCTCTCGCAAGAAGAGTGCTCTGGAGGTTGCTGGTTCTACTCCCTCACGGAGACAGGCTCCCACCCTTCCAATCAATCCGAAGGAGCCCGTGATCAAAAACTGGGGTGGCCTTAGTACCGCGGATTTCGAGGATGCTAGACTGAAATTTAATCCTTATGAGTTTGGTGAACGCACGTGCTCGGATCCTCGGTTCTATTGCAAGATGCATCAAGTCATGCATGAATTTATTCTTGGCAAGCTTCAGCACAGTCACGTGGCTCAACATTACTTTGACATTGAGTATGCTCGCAACAAGTGGCCTGAAGTTATGACCATCATGGACTACCACAGCCTCACTCCTCTCATGGGTGACACCCTTGCTCATCCGTACTCTCCAGAGTTGCTCAGGGAGTTCTACTCCACCGTTCACTTCTCCTCTGGAGGCCCCACTCGTCTCCCGCGTACTTTGACATGGATGAGCGGTGGCTCCAAGTGTGAGGCTACCATGGATGAGTTTGGTACTATTCTGGGTATCCCCGAGTATCGGTTTGACTATACATACTATTTCCGCATTCATGGGGAGTCCAACAAGATTATGAAGGCCAAGGAGGGGATTCGTCATTGCTATCCCGAAGGTACCGGCTCTATGCATATTCCTAAGATCAAGTTCTTCTCTGAGCATTGGTATATGGTACACGCTATTCTTCGCAACACCATCAACGCCAAATTTGGTGAGAAGGGCGAGGTCCGCAGGTGGATGATCAACCTTCTATTCCACATTGAGTCTCAGATGAGGGCAAAGAAACAATTGGATGTACTGGACTACATGTGGCAGGAGATGCAGAATGTGGTTAAGGAAAAGCGGGTCCCTATCTATGGCTCATATATTCAGCGTCTTATTGAGACCCGCATCCCAGGAGGTCTCATCAACAATTATGCCAAGGTGACTCCCAAGAAATCCATTCTTATGTATGATACTCCCATTGAGTCTGCTCATGAGCCAAGGCCTAAGAGCACCCGTACCGAGTCAGTTACTCGCCGCTCTCCTTCACCTTCTCCTCCTCCTGAGACCTTCAATCTTAAGAAGATTCTTCAGAAGATGAACTGCTTTTTCATTGATAAGCAACATCAGGATTATGAGGCTTATCACAAAGGGAAGGCCTCTAGTCGCTGTCAGCGCGCCATCCAGACTGCTCTCAAGATTCCTCTTAGTCCTCCCAGCTCCGAAGAGATTTCCGAGGAGAAGTGGAAGTCTAAGCATACTTATTGGTGCGGAGATGATGCTAGCTCACTCGGCTCTTTTGCGGGGCCATACACCACCGCTGAGGCTAGCTCCAGTCAGGCTCCTCCAGAGGACTTCCATGAGGATGAGGATGAGATGAGCGACGAGTGATCGGGTTGCATTTTTTTCCCTTTTTGGTGTATGATGCCAAGGGGGAGAAACACTCACGCATTGCATTGCATTTCATGCATTCATTTGCGTCTTATCTTCGTGATTTGCTTTCATCACTTTTAGTTGAAACTATTTGTGTGGTTTGTTGAACCTTGGTGTTATTGTAAGACTATGTCTTTATTTATCTATCGTACTCTTTATCTATGCGTGTGACAATTGTTATTGAAGATCATAGCAAGACTATCAAGTTATTTCATCTACTCACTATGTCGATGTGTTGGAGCCATAATGAGGGTAGTTGTTATTCATAAGAAGAATGCTATGGTAAGATCATCCTAGTGGTAAACATTATTGCTCACTTGTGTTCATACATGTGTATCTTCAATGGTAAAATCATGGTTGAACTAATTCTTGCACTTCACATAAATATGTTGTAGTCACATCATCATCATGATTATCAAACATACATGTCAATTGTTATGGGAACACAAATAGGGGGAGTACGAATATATGTTAATTCTCTCACAAATAGCCATGCAAAATTATTTCTTACGCAAATCTGTATGTTGTCATCAAACATCAAAAAGGGGGAGATTGAAAGAACATAGTTTCTAAATCCTGTTTTGAGTGTTTGATTACAACATATAGATGGACTAATGTGTTTTTCTAAGTGTACTCAGAAAATATCGACCCGTAAATATCATACAAGCTGCAGCAATAAGTGAGAAAAAGTTACGGGAAAAGATGAGGAAGAGAAGAAAAGAAACGGCGAAGAAAAAGGATAAAGGGACGAAGAAAAAGGGGGGTGGCCGGCCAGGAGGCCGGCCTGGCCGGGCTCCAGGCCGGGCTGGCGCAGCCCCACGCTGGCCCCAGGCCGGCCCCCAGGCCGGGGTGCTCGGGTGGGGGTCCGGCCCCGCCCTTCTGCCCCCGCCGGCCCCAGGCCGGGCTCCAGGCCGGGGTGCCCGGGTGGGGGTCCGGCCTCGCCCCCCGCCCCACGCCGGCCCCAGGCCGGGCTGGCTGGGTGCTGGCCTGCCCCACGTCGGCCTCCACTGCTGCCCACGCCGGCCCCAGGCCGGCCCCCAGGCCGGGGTGGGTTTGGCCCGGCCCTGGCAGCCCCCAAGCCGGCCAGGCCGGCCCCCAGGCCGGGGTGGGGCGCAGGAAAGGGAAAATACCCCCTAACGGCCGTATTTTCGACACGGGTATAAATACGAGGTCTCCACCTACCTCCTTGCTTTTTCAATCTCACCCACACTTTCTCTCACCACCATTGATTGACCAAGCTCAAGCTCAAGAACAAGATCTCCACAAATCCCCAACCAAAGCTTGTGATACTTTGGGATTTGAAGGAGACACCCCCGATCTACAACTCCACCGAGTCGATTAGAAATCCACCCACTCATCCCATAGGGATCTTGTCATTCTTAGTTCATTGGAGCTAGGAATCTTGTTGCTCTTAGTTCATCGGAGCTCGGAGCCTTGTTGATATCCCCGGTGCTTTTGTGCCCGTGGATCTTGCTTCTCAGAGTCTTGGAGGCTCGTGGGATTTGGTGAGGACCCTCCAATCTTGTGGAGTGTGCCTCATCCTTGTAAAGGTTCTAGTTGTCAACCTCAACGGCAACATAGTGATTCGAGCCTATCCACATTGGTGGAAGGACTCGAAGGAGATACGGTGTGGCATTTGAGGCCTACTCGGTGTTCCACTTTGGTGGCACCGCACCGCTC